>JAGXCT010034249.1:0-60589 GCA_022495035.1 Philopotamus ludificatus
ATATATATATATAATATGCGAATTTGTAGGGTTTAAGCCCGAAATATATCGTTTACATTCTTAAGGGCTTCGAACAACATGGCAGCGTTCAATTTTGGGATTCCATCAACCAGACACAGCTGCCTTGGCGCAAACATGACGCCTCCGAGTATGGTAATGATACCATAAAGGAGATTATTGCCTCCACGGTTTCCTTGGGGCTCCCCCCCGTGCCACCCCCCGCCCGCCGCCAGCTGGCCCTGCGCCCTCGGGCCCTCGCGCGCCGTAGACGTCGTAAACTGCGGATTCATACACGACAAAGTAATTTTTAACACACATTTCCATCCCAAACTTTGCACTCATATTGCGTAAGATCACTACTTTCGACACCTGCTCTTAACAACTAGCCGTTAAATAAACAGGGCGGGCGGGGTGGCGAATGGAAAAATCGCGTCGGTGTATGAAGATGTCGTAATGTTTGATGGGAGACATTTAAAAAAAGTTTTTCATAAAGCAGGAAATGTGTGTGTGTGTATGTGCTCAAAGCGGGCCGGTGTTTGAAATAAAAACACTAAACGAAACAGCCAGAGGAGAAGCTGAAAAGTTTTTGAAAGGTATACAGACAGCTGAAAACCCGGAATGTGGAACACACTCAATTTCATACTAGTAATTATGCACATATATTAATTCAAAAGAACAGTTTATAAATATGACACATGCTTTATTTGATTTTTTTAAATATTAATATATATAGTATAAAGTTAGAAGCGTGTTTTTTATAATAAATATTGTAAATTTATATCTTTTTTTGGAATGACTTGAAAATACAGTAAAATTCCGCTTAAAAATTGAATGATTGAAAAAGGAAAATCTATCAGTTTTCCGAAGAATAAAGATTTAGTACCCAAACTGTATAAGAATGCATCTTTAACTGACAAAATTGAACTTTTGGTGATTAAAAAAGTTAAAAAATTGCCAAAAAAAACGTCTTTATGTTGATTATTAGCCAGAAAAGAGCACGAATGATAAAAAAATCTCTTTGGATTGAATTTAAATCTAAATGGGTTACAGAAGTGAGAGTTATTTTTAATGAAAGAGGATACCACCGAATGCAGTGATGTTATTACAATAGATAATACTCATTCTCATCCAAATAAAAGAATATTTAAAAAAAGGCCTCATTCAACTTATTTATTAAATGATTATTTATTTAATGAACCGACATTACTTACTGATATTCTTCAAAACTCTTTATAACAAAGATGGGCAAATATCCTAGATGTGAAAATTTTTTTTAGATTCTAACGAGCGCGAAATAAGTAAAAGCTAAATAATGTCGATAAAAAACATAGAGTATTTAGAATACGATTAACGTATTCTTGGTTATTAACGTATAAGCAATGATGAAATTATTTCCTATCTTAACCAAGAGAAAGAAGATTAAATTTAAAAAAATCTTATTAGCAAAGCATAGTAGATTTTAACCATATTAAAATAAAAGTTGCTTTAGTAATGTTTATCTAATTATATTTTAATACAAAATTTAAAAGAATAGTTCTGAATATCCTTGCGGACACTATCGTATCATTAGCCTGGATAATAATGGAGTGTTCTGAAATCGAATTTTAATATGAACAATTTTTATTATCATGATAGTATATAGCTTTATCATATTTAAATTTTATTAAAAATGATCGAATGCTTGTCGGAAGTGGAGCTGAAACTTATGCTAGTGTACATGGATTTAATGAAAATTTGTTCGCAAATCTCGATAGTGGAAAACTTGTTTAATTTACGGCTGAAAAATTTCAGTACTAAAATATTTATTTATCAGAGTAAATATTTTTAAGCAAACGCAATCACACCGATGTGTGAAAATTAATTCTAGAATGTCTTAAACCTTGTAGTTCAAGCGTGTCTGAAATTTAAAGGTTGATATGGGACAATATATAAGGCAGCAAAAACTAAAAAAAAAATTCATAGAAACGTAGGTTTATTTCGAAATCTATAGTATAATAAAAAGCAAGAATATTGATAATATTAATGTTTTCTCACATCTTTTGTCTGTTACTAAATTTCCTACTTCAGGAAGCTGCATGTCAGTAATTTTGAATCTGACAGAAGACACAATTAAATATAACTTTACTATGTATTTTCAAACATTGCATTTCAAGTATTTAACAAAGCAGGTAGGTAAATATTTATAAAATTTAGATACACTTGAACCTTGAAGAATATTGTTATCAAATTTTAATTACTTTAATTATCATTTGATTAATTGAATAAATCAAAAGTACAAAGAAGATTTTACGACTCTTAGAATATAAATCCTATAAGTCATAAACTTTTCGTATTTGTCTAAAAAAGTCTAAAGAATAAATATTATCAATAATTATTGACCTTGAATAAATAACTATATTGGCTTTTGTGAGACAGGCGCGATGTATTTTCTCGCTCGCATCCGGTAAGATGTGCCAAGTGCCAGTGAAACGTACTAGTTGACGCGTGCAGCGAGAATTCGACGGCAGTTTGCATGTCATTTATGCGTAATATTGATTAGTAGAAAAATCCATAATATCGACCAAATTATTAAGTATTGGGTTGTTCGGAAAGTCATTTCGTTTTTTTTCAACCGACTGCAGACTTAAGCCGCATAATCATTATATGTGTTGACAGCTGACATAGCAAGGCTTGCTTGTGAAAAGTTCGATTGATTTTACGCAGTAGTTTTTGGTTTGTACCCTTTCAAATACAGAAAGTGAAAAGCAGCATTTTCGGCATATTTTACTTTTTTACTATTTACTAAAAATGCTGTTCAAATTTTTGAGAAAGAAATTTATGCAGTCGCGTTGACGACTGTCATTTGCTTCCTAAACGTCAAGAAAATGATCCATTTTTGAAGCGCATCATTACTGAGAACGAGAAATGGGTTGAGAAATGAATAACAATTTTTATTCTTAGAATAGTCCATTTTTTATGATAATTTTATAAATATCTTGACTTGAAATGTTTGGGTTCCATTATAAATATACCCCCTCGAACGACGCGGTTAGTTTCGAGCTACTGTGACGGATCGGTTAATATAATAGATATCTGCCGCTGATATAAATCTCAAGATTTTGAGTGATTATTGATTTTTGAAAGGTACTAACACATGGCACAACATTTACATATTGTTCTAAAACCAGGTGGAGGTATTATACTGGCATTTGACTTTAGGAATCTAGAGAGTCGGCGCAACCTACCCGAGATAGTCGCATCTCTAAACCATTGGTGATGGCAGAGATTTTAAAAAATATTTCTTTGGGACGGGGAAGCATACTGGTTCAACTTTTTTGGTCATACTGCTGCTTTCATCTCCGTCTGTATGCGGTTTTTTTTGAGAGTTTTCCCTCTCCTAATCGATACATATCTCATGGTCATTTCGAACAAATGCTTAATGATTCAACGTTTTTTGTGCGTCTTTTAATTATGATAGACAATGAACCATTATTCACGTACATTTACTGCTCAGAATAATATTAAAACAACTTGCGAAGCGCTAAGATTTCTAAAGATATCTATCATCGCATCCCTGCACTTTGTCCGCCTATCAAAATTCGGAATCGCGAACAATATCCGCGGATACCACTTCAAAAACAGTGTACCCACAAAACGGGCGCTCCATTGTGTCCTCGTGCATTGTTTCGCGCTACATAACCTCCGGATCGATTAATCATGCAGCAGTTGATTCAGCATCCCGCTATCCAGAAGTAAAAACGGCCACGTGACGTATTAATGCAGCGGCGGCGGCGGCGTCGGTGGTCGACGCCGCCGCCGCCATCGCCACCACCTACATAATAAATGAGAGTCGGCACGTTGCTCGAACAAATTGTTTTCCGTGTGTTCTGCAGCGTCATCCCGCCGCCATACATCTCGCCGGAAGATAATTGCAAGTGCTCTAAGTTATGATGCCCAGATCACTTAGGATGCGCAGAGAGCTACACGGGAATGTACTCAGCGCGCACAATTGAAATAATTGCGGCTCGTAAACCGGCAGACCCGCCCAGAATAACCAACCGGCGTGGAAATCTATCGAGATGTATGGACCGTGTATAAAAATATTATATTGTTACATACACATTGTATAATCAGATATCTTGTTCGAGGAACACGTAACATTGTCTGTGCTTTATGCATCGGGCTTCAATGCTGGTACAACATTGTATAGTTTCATTTCAGTGATGGATCTTCCATCAGCCACGTGCAGTATCTTTAATGGAATAATTGATTTTAGCATAGGTGTGATAGGCTATAAAATTAGGGATTATTAACACGTATTCAATGTAGCAATATGAATTGCAATAAACGTATTTAAAACTTCTAAAAAAATATTTTTATGCAGCTTATAATAATCAGTTGAAATTCAGTAGATATTTATTATGATATTAAAAATTATACAGCATCATTAGTCAAATAATTCATATTAAAATAAGGGGTTCTTTAAATATTACTTTGTTTTTTATAATAATTATAAATATTATAATATATCTCATTGCAAATCATAAATTTCAACTGTTTTCCAGTGGCTAGGAAACAACCGAGTCGTCCGAATAGGTTCTATCAGAGACCCCAAGCATTTTAAATCATGATATTGATGAATTATTCATTAATATCTTGATAAAGTTATTTAAAATAAAAGTTATTTATGATATGCTTCATAATTTAGTTGATATTTTTGATTTTATAACTAAACACACGAGCACTCGGTAATGACTCACCGCAGACTGAACCCACGCCGCAGAGTGAGTTCTCGCGGCACGTGTCACTAGTACGATTCAGTTGCACTTGGCACATCGTGCCGGATGCGAGGAAGAAAATTAAACATGCTTTCATTTTATTTTGGCGCAATTGCAGACAATAAAGGTGAATGATTATTTATGATATTTATTCTTTAGACTTTTTTAGATAAATATTTGTTTTTTTAACCCTAAAAATTTGGGGTTTCAAATAGACTCCATCGGCACGGCTGGATTAAATACGTTTACGTGTATGAATTCTGCCTTAAATAGCATAAGTCCAATAATTTCCATAAATATTAAGTTACGCATAAAAATGTATACACAAAATATTAAAAATAAGAACCTTTTAGTTATACTTATTAGAAAATCATTACATTTTAATTTTGAGATGAAAAATTCCGCTATATTTCATTTATATTTAAGTATCAATTAAAACCACAATAATAGTTAAAATTAGGTTATAAACATAATTTCATTTTTAATATTGTAGGGATATCATTCAGTCCTTTAAGAGTACATATGTATCATTATTACGACGACTTAATGCTTAATTAATGGTTCTTAATAATAGTTTTTACACAGCTTTCGCTTATTTTTTATTGCTGATTGTGTTAATAAATTGTAACAATTTTATTAAATAGAATAGATTAGAAAATTTTATGGATTAAATAAAAATGCGTAGAACTTCCTTAACTTATTGTTTTTCAGACACTATATTTCCCGCTTTACTTAAATATCTAACATAACAATACAAATTAAAACCGCGAAGTCATGAATTTAATTTAAACAATGTGATTCTTATTCATCTCTCTCAAATTCAGTGGTATCAATATTTTTATCGTTTTTAATTCGATTGAATTACCGTTTTATAAATTATTTACAGGCATTATTACTAAATATATATACGGATAATTTAATATGTAGTAATTTAATAGAAGGATAAGTAATAATATGCTGTCATATGACTATTTTTACATTTTTGTGGTTCTAATAGAGCAGCTTATTGATGAAAGTAGCTTCTCTATTATGTATCATTATCAACACGTCCAAACAAAGTTTTCTATCGCCGTTCTCATGTCTCAATCCATTTATTATTCAATAGGTTCTATGGCAACTTGTTAGAATGTATGTACGATTCTCTGGTAAAATTAATAATTGATCAGCTATCCAGCTTACAAGAAAATACATTTTTAAGTACTGCCTTAATACCGCAGTGGCCGTATTAGCGTGTGTTTGATATAGTAATTGTATGGGACGCCGTATTTACGAGTCCGCGCTAACATGTTCCTAATGGTTCCGGGTTCCGGAGACGTTTTTCCGTTTTATACTGAAATACGGTCCACTTCCTCTATCTCACTTAAAGCGCACTTTGCCAGAAAGAGTTATTCGATTGCTCAGCTTCCTGATTTCCTTTTAGGAACCCTCGTCTACCTCCTTTTTATCTATAGACGGATTCATAATTTCGCTATTGGCGTTCCGTGAAAAAAAAGCGAGGTGATTATATGAGATGCGACAGGAATTGCGAAGCGTTCAATGGATTTTTGTTTACGGTTAAAAGCCGATCTTCGGAAATATTGCGCCGTCGTTTTACGAAAATAATGCCTCAATCATGAATAATATTTGACTTTGTTTTAAAATTATATATATATTTTTCTATTAAAATTATATGTGCGAATTTCCATATTTTTCCGAATACGTTTCGATACCTGTGTGCCAATTTCCAGTAGTATGCTTATCGGAGTCCCTCTGGAGTGACCCTCGCCACGTGGCGTAAGCAGCTTACGGCGGAAGTGGGTCGCGGGCCGCACTGGTTTATCGCCCGCGTCGCCGGTATTGTCCGCTGGACGCCGAACAATGGCGCCGTGGACCGGGACGCTGGGCACAAAAATGACAAATATTCCAGGGGAGGTGTAATAAATACAAACAATGCAGCTGGAGACCGGGATGCGAATGGATTTCAGATGATTAAAAAGTTGTAATGAAAGAGCCGGAAGGACGCACGCTTTATGGCCGGCCATCTATTATGTCCTATCTTTGAATAAGGCCGCCGGCGGTTGCGTCCTTTCGGCACCGGTAGTACGCCCCGCCAACGCACCTCGGGGTATTTTGATGTTTGGCAATTTAATCGAAATTTTTATGCTTCTGGGACAGCGAACAGGGTTGTGAAAAATGTTAATTTAGCAGGAATTACATCGATGATAGCCTTGTAATCAAAGATATGCTTTTTTTGTTATTTTATAATTCTAGATGGCTCTTATGAAAAAGATTGATTTTTATGTGTTTTTCGGCTTAAAATGCGTTGGACTTGTATAATACAGCTTCATCCTGGGATAATAAATGAGTACGCACTCCAACCATTATTTATGCTGACGAGCTCTGTCATTTGTTGTAAAAGATATGACATTGTGATTACAATGAAATTGCTGGTTCTACTCGAAGAGCATCTGTGTTAATAATGGCTGTATAAAGACAAATGGTACATCTTAATGGATCTCTCTCCATTGATTTTTGTTTTATCTCATTTATTTACAAGTAAATATATTTTTTAGAATCCATTGTCATTGTCATATTTTGATCCTTCTCTTCTATAAGCGCCTTGTTTGGTTTGGACGTAGGCGATCTACTGGTCCTTATCTTACTTTATAAATCTGTTTTTTCCAAACGGAATTTTGGACCTTCCAATCCGTTCCAGTTGCAAATGATTGCGGAATCCTTCCACTTTGCAAATCGCGATACTTTGATCAACATTTGATTACATTTTTTACAGAAGTCTTTCCTCCTTTTGATGAAATAGAAGTACGGTTGTATTTTTGATGCCTTTTGAGTTCAGAAACTAAATTTCAAGGAGAGTCGGGAAAAATGTTAAATGTTTGTCATATTGATACAAGCATTTCTTGCCATCTCAATCTTGATGTAAATTTCTACTTCTGAACTAACATTCGAACTAAATTAAAAGCTGCTGATCGGTGAATTCTATGATTATAATCATAGTAATGCTTTTTTGTATTATTACTCGTTAAACTCGTTTTGAAATGTTTGAAGATCCTTGGCACTTTTCGCAATTATCTCTGTGTTCAATCAGACTTGTGTTGCATCATTGAAGATGAACTCCAACTTAAAAACATTGTTGATGTAGAACTTTCAGATTCATGCAGAAGAGAGCTTCTCTTGTTTAAAGTCCATTGCAAAACCTAAACTGAACACTTTTGCACTTCTTCTTTCATAAATTTACACTTTCGCACTTCTGCTGAATTCTATCTCAGACGATTTTCAAGAGAATTTTTTATCCGTAAGACATAAACATATTTAGTCTATAGCCATTTTAATCAATCAGTCTGTTTTTCTTAGAGCAAGGAAAGAATTTGGATTGTAACCAATTATTTTTAAAGGGAATTTTCAACATTTGTTATCTTTGTCATTTTAATTGCATTTATCACCTCAGTATCTACTCATCACACCCTCCATGCCTTCATCTTTATTTCCTTATATCTCTAACTCAGGTTTTGTGCCGATCGTGTTAAAATTCTCCTTTATGTAGAAAATGTCTTCTTTACTTCACCTAAACTTTGTACTTTTCTTCGTTACTAGTTGCTAATTTGCCATATAGTCTTTAATATTTATGCTATTTTATAGGTGCAACTAGTATCTTTTAATATTTTTTGTAGATGAAAGTCGTAAAGCAGTTTATCATATCTAGATACCTGTTTCAAAGATTAGAGAAACAATATTAAATTTGAACTTCTTCATAAATTAATTAACCAATGTTGTGACTTATATGTAACATGTAAGTTAGATTTATCCGATGAAACATATGATTTGGGGAATTCTTTATGACACTGACCAGGGGGTATCTAAGAGGAAGAGACCCATTACCTCCGCATGTTTTATACAAATATTGATGTAGGTAGTTTAGCGCGTTGTAATTAATTAATTTAATGCAATCTATTCTTCGTTAAATGATTAATTATAAAACAAATCATATAAATTTGAATTCATCCTAAAATAATTTTAAAAATTAACCAGTGTCGAGATTTGACACTGAGGAGAATATTAGTATCTCTCTTGTTTTTTTTGAAATTTTTATCGAATCTTTATATAGGTGAATGGCGCTTTGGAATCTTTCTGTTATATCATCGATCCAACATAGGTAAATAAATAAATAGCAGGAGCTTCTGGAGATTGTTCATTGAAGAATTGAATATTTTTAACATCATCTGGGAACAATTGAACTCTGTTTTCTAAAGATATTTTTTCCTACCTTACGAGGGCTACCATTAACCTTTAGTTTGGAAACGCAGAAGTATTTCTAGTGTTTAATAAGAATTATATTTTATTCTACCAATGAAACTTTGACTGTTTAAAATAAATGATAATATAAAAGAACAAGGTCGGGAGAACGCGGAAGATTTGAAAACCTTTCTTTACCAACCCCCACAATCTTTTTATATGTAACTCTTTACCTATTCCGGACGCCTATAGCGGCTGATATCTTCTGGTCACCTAGTCCAAATTTACAAAACTTTTGATACTTGTAAAATATTAGAAATACCTTTACAATATACTTCCTCCACAATTTTCTGCTTTAATGTCTCTTGCTGCTTACTTTTCTCACAAATTATGACGTGTCTGTCTCGTTTGTGAGCGCCATTTTTATGAAGGGCTATACAACCATCACATTAGTAACCGTCAAGTGAAAGATGTCTTTGTAGTATTTATAAGTACATCTTAAAATTAGATAGAAGTAACTAATTTTAAAACAAAAAGATTTAATTCTATTTTATAATTTTATCTCTGCATTTGGTTTAGAATTTCACAATGTATATCACGTGCAATGGCATTTCCGTCTCTACGACAAGAGTATCATAGCTTAACAATGGAAATACAATTTGTAATAAAATAAGGATCCAGTGTCGGGGAGCGACCGCGGAGCCGCTGGTCAACTGCTCTCGAGTTACATCCACCGGAATTCATTATATCATATTTAGAATGTCGCTTCTTGTAAACACCAGTGCATTCTGGCCACAATGGCGGCATGAAAAGCCCTTCCGGTTTTCGAGGGCTTATCCACACTGCGGGAGGAGTCGCGACCCGGCTCGTCGTTTGCATGGAAGGCTCACTCACGCTACAATGAATCCTTTTGTTGGTCCGGTCCGTGAACAATTTGCTACACTGCAAACGACCGGCCCCCCGCCATCATTACGGCCCTGATGTATTTTGTCGGATTTTTTTTACAGAATCCGCTCGTCTGTAGACTCTTCAAACGTTGCCTCTCTCTCTCGCTCACGTAGTTCCACCTCAGTTGCAATTATTTATACATAAAATAGCTCATCGATTAAACTGAATAATTAATATTTTGTATCCGTTTAAAGCAAACGTGATCGTTTGATTTTATTCCGAATACGTTTCTTCGTTTTTATTTTTAATCTGATTTAGTGAAAGGGTTCAAATTAAACCGGGTGAAATCCCCCTTTCCAATTATTTCAACCTCGAAAACACCTGTAAAATCAGATAGTGTCTAGAGCGGGGTGGCAGTTAATCCAGTCTCTAAATTAGATCGGAGGTCCACGCCCGATCTTTAATGGACGCGTCCTCATCACGCCGCGGACCGCACACTCAATCTGCACAGATCTCATCAGAGCAACGAAGCCATCTGGAGTTACGAGACAATTATAATTCATGGGACCCCCCCCCCCCACCTGGAGCGGAACAAATAAATTCTAATTTAATTCAACACGTTACAACATTTAAATGCGCGATTGTTATGCAAATTGTTCGATCAAACACACAAATGTGTTCGGAAACTAACCGTCTGTGGCGTGATTATGCGACGTATTGTCTGACGGAATTAATTAATTCCCAAACTAATTAGTATGTATCCAAATATTATAGAAAGTAAACATACAGGATGATATATATTATTAATTAAAAAATATTGCTTTAAATATTTTACACTAATTTCAATGAAAAATCGAAAGAATAACACGCGTTTTAAGTAAATTATTTTTTTAGTACGATTAATTTATACTTAATCGAATTCAGGATGTGTGTAATGCTAACGCACGTTCTACAAATATTATGTAGTATTGCGTTATAATCATCATTGCTTTGTACAACTGAATGCTTAATAATTTTGTTATACAGATAATCCACACTTTGTGAAGAGTTTCTAAACATTATTAACATATATTACTATTATATTATATAAATTGATATTATGTTTTATTTTTATTAATTCATTAAAAAATATAACTTTAAACATACCGCTATAAATATATAAGAGTACTTTTTCCCAATAAAATCTAGTATTCTGAACTTTCTTTAACAGTTTCTCAAGTTTTTACCATCATTTTTGATATTAAATTTGTCTTAATACATTGTTGTATAAAGATACCCAATTTTAAAATCCCCTCTGAAATTTTATGTATGTTTTTCAATCGAAGAAACTTCATTTGGAATATTTTACTTTAATCTGCAAAGTCTAGGCATTTATATCTGCTTCAAAATATTTTTAAAAGGATTTTTATCTGGAATATCTTAAAATTAACGATAAATACAACCAATGTAGATGATAATTGGTCCCTATTGATTTGTGTGATTAGATGAAATTACGCTTGCCATACATTTACATCCCATGATATATTTTTTAAATGATTCTAAAAACTTTAATAAATTATAATCATTTACAAAAGACGTATAATAAAAAGACGGATTTTGCGCACAATGGGGGATTTATTAAAAAATATTTTTAAATTCTAAAAATTACCTAATAATGAAATAAACATTATTAAACACAATTCATTATTTTTTTCTACGTTGAAAAAATTATCTAGATTCCCATGTTTGGTCCAAATGATAATGTGTTATTAGAATAATATTTCATGGCAAGCTTTTCTGATGAAAAATGGTTTCAATTTTAATTCTGCGAATGCATTTGCGCCAAGAAAATGGTTAGACGGTCCTTTGCTCCTTTAAAGCCTGAAACAGTATTTTCTTATATAAAAATTAACATACATGGCATTCGTTTCCGAACGAATCTCTTCTCGTATACATTATAAATTAAATTTCGTGAATATTTTTTCAAAGATTATTTAATAAATTGCAAAGGACTGTCGGATATTTTTCAACCCAATTTTACGCCTTTACTAGCCGATTTATCAATCATTTTAGTGCTATGCAAGTTTTATTGTTTTCTTATGGGATTAAACTAACCTTTGCTCGCTTTGAAATCTTATTCTCCATATTAAGATTCTAATATTCTATATATATAATATTTATTCACAAGAATATGGTCTTAAATTAGTGAATTGAGGTCCTTTAACCCAGTGCTTCCCAATTAGTTTCATGTCACGGCCCCCTAAATCTGAAAGAATTAATAAAAAAAAATGCCAATAATATTTTTACAATTATAATACACCTATCCCTCGATTTACACGGTAGATAGGTTCCTGAGAAAACGTGTAAATCGAAATTGTATATTTTTCAATGTAAAACCGTATAAATCGAAAAGTACACAAAAACGCATAATCTGATTGTTTTTAAAATACATAAATAACACAAAATTATTCTTTAAAATAAAATTATATTCCTTTTTTTATTAATTAAACCTTTTTTCCAAAAAAAAATAACCCTTTACTCATCAGCATTGAAAACCCGATTAGGAGATATGAATTGATGGCAAAAAATTTCAGCAAATTTTGTTGGATATTCTGCGCTGCATCTATATCGCCAGATGCCAGTTCACCCATGTAGAGTGTCTTGATTTGAATCTTCGAACCAAGCATGACTTGCCGAAAGCCTGTCTTTTCAGATAAAGAAGAGGATGGTAACTTCTTTAATTTTTCGTAATTCCGCAATGCTTTATTTGTAATAGCGTTGGTATCAATTGGCACCGTTTCCCTTTGTGTTTGGTCCTCTATCCAAATCATTAAGGCTTTCTCCATGTGTTTCTCTTCATTGCAATGGTCTCTGATATATGAAGTTGTGGCTCGTATTCGTAGTGCGTAAGTAGCTGCTACACTCTTTCTAATTGAGTTTTTATTTTTTTTAATGGTTCTTATTTGTAGCTTCATTTATGCTATATAACCTAGCAACATCTATACTCTTTCTCCATTTTCAAGTCATGGGATAAACTCGAATGCATGGGAAGAGACACTACAGTGGAATGCACAACTACAGTGGAATGCACACCTACAGTGGAATGCACACCTACAGTGGAATGCACACCTACAGTGGAATGAATACCTACAGTTGAATGCATACCTACAGTGGAATGCACACCTACAGTGGAATGCATACCTACAGTGGGCGCACGAACAAATAAAATTATTAAGTTCCGTGTAAATCGAGGGAGAGGTGTACACATATTTATATTCTACATGAGGGAGTTTGGTTTCTACCCAAGTTTATACCCCAGTGCATGGGTACAGGGCTGCCTGGGGTATGTATCCCTCAAAAAAAGAAGGTCGATTTACTTGGCAAAGCACTTCTTCAAGCTGTTGGTTGGCGCAGTACATAACCCCCTTGTACTGTGCGAGTTGCCCTTATGGGCGCCACCTCACTACCATCGAGCTCGTTCGCGTGCTTTTTCTTCCGCCAAATGCGAGGACAGGTGCTCTCAAGGACTCTCCGGTAACCAGAGCTATCACTTTACTTAACCACTTGGCCGAATATGTGGATTTATTTGAAGTCAAATATCGCCATTTCGTTGATCTTTTGTATGAGATTTTATAATTTCATATAACGGACCAACTAATGACGGTTTTTGTTTTTTTTTTCCTTTTTCCATTATTTTCTTTATTTCAATATTTTTTATTTTGTTGTTATTTTATATCTTAAATTGTGTATTTTGTTTTTTTCTCACTATTCTATTTATGTTTTTATGCGTGATTGGCGACCTAGGTTATTCTGTAATGCCAATCACGCATTGTCTTTAAAATAAAATAAATAAATAACTAAATATAAATTCCTTAAATATGCTACGTGGAAAAATATTTATAAATGAATATTTGTACTTTGTACTGATTTTTTTCGCGGCCCCCGCGAGGAATCCTGTGACCCCCGAGAGGGCCGCGGCCCATAATTTGGAAAGCACTGCTTTAACCGACTGCTCTATACATTTTCTATTTCTATCGTCAATAAACTTCTGCTTCACGAGTTTTACATTTTTTTTAAAGATCGCGATATAACGAATAAAGTTTGGAGAGTATCAAATTACAGTGTGCTATATTAGTTAATATAATTTAGTTGTTTCGCTAAAAATGGTTAGTTTGGTAATGAATGCTGATTAAAGTCGCAAAAAAACTTTGATAGGATTAAATAAAACATTATCGCACTATTTTTATTAAGCTTTTAAGCAAAATAAGCTATGAAATAAATGTCGAAATTGTTGACTAGTCTCAGCATGATCCTCATCGTCGTACACTTAATACAATTGCCTGTTTGCGGGATTAGCTAGCCGGTATCGCCGGAATTTTTCATCTCCCGCGGGATTGCGGCATTATAATAAAAAGGATCTCGTCTCACTCCTCAGTCGAACATTACATCACTTTGTACTTTGCAGGACGACTCCGCCGCAGACAGAAGACGGTCCAGATTAAAAGCGTTGCCGAATTTGTCTCGGCTTTTCCTATTCAATTCCATTAGCGGACCAAAAAGTTTTTCTTTTGAAATAAAATAATACAACAATGGCGTCGTATTTGCGTTATTAACAATGCGGACAGGAAGCGGGAAAGGGGGGGGGAGAGTCGGTAGAAAGAATTGTTTCAAGGTCGGTTGAGTCAAGGGTTCCCCATCATTTTCCGGGACGTTGATATATAGGACGATTTCGTTTAAAAACTGTAGTCATATTAAATGTCGAGATAAGAGATCGGATTAATGGCGGTGGAGCACTCGCAGACCTAGGCAAACTGGATTTCGTCTTAAAAAAACCGCTTTAATGTATTGCTTTCAGAAGATTAAATGTGCAAAAAAATAACGATGCATTCATGTATTTTTTTGTATTTTTAATTTATTAAAATATATAATTAAAAATCGCGGTAGATTAAATCCTCGAGAATGAATTAAAAAGTTCTCACATTTCCTGATACACATTACGTAGGAAACACCATTGCAGAGACTCATTTTGTGATCAAAGGAAACCCCCATATTAAATATTTTCTTTGATGCATTCGAGGGTCGGATGATGATTATTGCAACCCCCCGTCTGACGGACGGATTTGAAGATCGCATAAAAATGGGAGAAAATTATAAGTGAAGATGAAAGCGAGAGAAATTCATAAAAACACTAGGATATACATATTTTTTTCTATCAAATCACACTAAAAGCTTCTATAATTATATTGATACGTAATAAAATTATGTTATTCTTTATCTTCATTGTAAATAATGCATAATGTGTTATGTGGAAACGTGGCTTGTCATAAAAATGCATTTATTATCCTCTTTGTATCATTTCATAACATTTCTGAAACTTTATGGCTTTAGTGCTGTAATAAAAAGATATTATTGTATTGAAAATGCCATGTCAATATTATGACGGTGAATTTCATAGTTTTATTACGGCATAACTTTATGTTTAAAAATATATATTTAATTAATTTATGAATTGAGGATGTCTATTAATTTTTAATTTTGAGGTCGTATAAATAATAATTAAATTGTTTTAATCATAAATTAAAAATCTTGGGATGAATTTTATATGATTTTTGTTGGATTTATTAAAGATAATTAACTTTAAGTAGTGCAGAATCGTTTAATAAAATTGTACAATAGGGAAAAATATCTCATTTATACCACAAAGGAAATTAAAATTTAATTTATAATAATTTTGTAGTTATTAGTGCGTATTATTGCTTGGACTAGAATTTCATAGAATATTTTAGATAGATATATTAAAATATGAGAATGCGCACCGCATTCAATTATTCCGTAATGACGAAATTCTTGCCAACACCCATATGCACTGTGTGCACTGCGTTGGTGCAATAATTAATAACGAATGCGCCGGTTGCATTATTACAAACGAAGTATGCAAATGACACGAACGAAATTACCGCATATCGGCTTAATTTTGCGAACCAACACAACACTTGCATAAGCATGTGGTGTGGTATAGAATAGGTCGCTATCTGTTAATACCGACCGTTAATGCGACTCTTTGATGCTAATCCACGGTGCATATTCAGAAATTGTCAACCTAAAAAGTTGAGCATTATTCTGTTTATTCTGACAACATAAGTATTATTTTTACAATGATCAAATTAAAATAATAAATGTTTAAATATATAATTGATGACACTATTAATTAAATATTTATTTAAGAGGTTAGTGTCCTGCCCTTTTCTCTGCGTTCTTCTATGTTGTTTTACGAAAGAATAACGATATTTTCCAGGTTATCATTTCTTTTAGCGAAATGCGTTAAGTAGCAAAGGAATTCCTTAAAGATATGTGGTCAAGAGCCGATTTTTTCCGTAAGATGTCGTTCAGAACAGAAATGTTCAGTAGGCGTCGACAGCATATCAACATTTCGAGGGCACTTTTTTATATTTGCAAACATTTGGGTCCATGTTTTCAAACGGTACATAAAAATGAAAATGACTCTTTTTATGCACGGTTGATACGTTTCATCAAAAACAGTGTAAAAATCATACAATAAAGAACATTATTTAAAAATGATTAAAACGAAAACTCAAAAATTAAATTATACAAATAACAAATAAATAATCGCTCTATATTTCAAACAATAGCTATGATTTCTTAGATTTCTTTGTAATCAATATTTTGTCAATCCTCCAGTGCTTTTTAATTCAGAAGGAGCTTAATTCTGCTTTGCATATTATCTCTCCAGGAGTTTGAATCATTTTTCACTTAAAAACGTCATTAAAATGTGGAGGCTTTGATCGTCTTTAAAAAGTTTTTTATGGGACTTACGGCGAAGAGCTTCATCCTCCATAAACGTTAAGATTTTTTTCAATTGTGTTGTCAAACAATGGCATAAGTCTACCTTTCAAAACAACAATAAATTTTTCTAAATTTAAAATTCCATTACAGAATTTTTAAATCTGATCTTTCGCTATAGTAAATTGCATTCAACACCATCACACTTATTCCTCATTTAGAATTTCACGGTACTTTGGAAAAAATACCATATAAATGATATGAAGAACGTCTCCATGCCCAAATTCGCCCATTATCACTAATTCGACAGTATAAATTGGGCAATAAAGGTTTTAATGCAACTCCTTCGTAAAGCCTAACCTTTGCCTTTGGGCTATTTTTTGAAAGAGAATAATTATCTGTGCGAACCGTCATAAAATCGATTTTTTTTCGCTCGTCTATTTATTTCTGACACACTAATCCATGCAATAGAAAAAGTTTAATGCACTTATAAATTGTTCAAAATCAAAGGTTCTAAGAAAGCAATTTCTTCTTCTTTTTTTGGCTTAAGAAATAATTATTTGAAATTTTAAAAACGTTCACATTTGTCACGCGATAAAAATTGTTGCGAAAATCATACACTTATTATTATTATACTGTAAAGGAATGATGGTTCGCTGGACCAAGATCAGGCGGTAATGACAATCCACATAAAATTGACGATTGCAACAACACATACAATTATAAATAATTAAATATTGTACAACATAAATCAATATAAATATATAAAATGTGGGATAACCACCGCAATACCACTAACATAGGTTACGAGAACATAATTTAAAAATATATATTTCGAACCTAAGAAATACAACTTGTCTATCGAAGGTCTCTAGAAATACAACTTGTCGATCAAATATCGCAAAAATGTAGTTTAAGTCAAAGAATAGTCATACTACGTTAAAGCCAACAATTACGTCTTCTACCATATGAACTAAATCGCTAAATTACTGCAAACGTCATCGAATCAAATCCCGGCACGGGCGTTCCATATATAATATATGGCAAGGCGTCGCGACGCCTCTGCACCGGTAATCCGTCCGGAGCGCGCGGTTTATGGATGTCACGTAATTTTATTTGCTATCCATCGACAAATCTCACGATCCAATCTTACGTCGGGCCATAACTCTGGATCGCATTAGCCGCTAATCCTCGGGAGCAGGGACCATTGCAGGTGCCCCTACGCCTGCATAAAGAGACAATAAGCCGCCCCAGTTTTAATTAAAGCCGAGTGCAGGTGTGACATTATGCGATTTGATTAAGCAGCCAGCCAGCCACCGCCCCTGCCGTCCATTGTCGTCTAATTCCGTTGCCGACCCCTGTGAATACGCCGGGATTAAAACCGCGGGATTTTTCACCGCTCGCGTATCATAAACCATGTCTTGCGCGGTAATTAAGTTCATTAAATACGAAGCGGACGCGGTGGTCTTCACACACGCTCAATTGCAACACATGCGAATGAGAATACCAGGACACATTTTAATATATCTATTTTATATACTTATTTATGTGTTTTAAATGCTAATCTAAAAAAAATGATACTTTTTTGTTGTGGCGATTTTTCCATGGGCTACTATTAGTTATCACCGACTGCCGTTAAGTAAGGAGATTAAATTTGGTATCATTTCAAAGGTCTATTTGTAATATAGAGTTTCTTGCTTTTTTATCCCAAGTAAAAATGTCAAGTCTAGAAATTAAGGATTTTTTATGTTATTTTTATTCGAAAAAGGATTGAAGCCAAAATAAACTACCGAAACGATTTGCAAAGTTAATCGAACGTCTTAAAATTTTAAAAATCTCCAAATCTGGATTATGCTGTTTTAAATTCGTTGGTTGAATTCAATCTTCGCCAAACCATAAAAGAAATATCACAAGATCTCGGCTGTTTCTGAGAAGGATTATTACTGGTGATGAAAAGTGAATGCTGTACAATAACCCAAAGAAAGAAAAACAATAGCTTTATTCAAATTCATCATTAGCCTTGAAAAATATACTTTTTGTGTTTGGAAAAATATTTTTGGCATAATTCATTATAAATTATTAAAACCTAGACAAACTGTTAGAGCCCAAGTTTATTGTGCCAACGCAGCAAAAATCAGAGAGTTTGATTTAGATGTTCGACAGAATCCACCTTATTCACCAGATATTACGCCTTCAGATTATTAACTTTTAAAATCTTTAGATCATTAAATTAAAAATAAAAAAATACTTCAATAGAAGCCGTAAAAACTCTTCGATTCATTTTTTGATAATAAACGTCAACAATTTTACAAAAGAGTAATCGACAAATTACCCAAATTTTGGAGAAAGATTGTAGAGAACAATGGATGTTTTTTGCAGAATAACATTTGTAAAGTGCCTATTTAAAAAAAAACTACTTTTCCGTTGTTCAACTTGAAAAAAAAAACAAATTTAATCCTAAAATAGCTTGATTTTTAGCCAAATTCATTTAAGTTACTTCACATTACTAAGAAAAACTATTAGTCATATATCTTTTACGTCAGCAAAGTGGTGATAGATGTAGGTCATTTAGAGAGTAAAAATACATATCGACGCTGAAAAGTGTCTCGAAAAATACTGTATGCTAAATAGAATACCACGTCCAAATTTTTGGAAATTTTTCCACTAAATGTCATAGAAAAATCTAAACCACGGTTCTATTTCTTTTAATTTAATAATTATTATCATTTCCCTGTGAAGTTTTCATTTTTATGATTTTAAGTAATATCGTTATGCTGACCTAATTCTGAAATGTAAACGAGAAAATATATTGGCCGATTATGTGCGGTTAGAAGAATTAGTCCTGACACTTGTGAAAAAATATAATATTATTATCTCGATTTATACTAATTTATTCAGTCGTTTGTAAAACCAGTTAGTAATATAATTATTTTTTATTTTAATGTTATGTAATTATTATTAATATATGATCCTAAAAGCTAATGCAATTAGGTATGATTATATTAAAAATTGTACAGATATTTAATTTAAATTAAATATATGATTTTTCGAAAGTGTTTCGCTCTTGAAAATATACATTTAAAAGGGCGAATTTATTATTTTTTCGTTTCTATTCAAATCAGTCCATTCTTTTTGACAATCCCATGCGCGAGATTGCCATTGTTAACCCGACAATGAAACACAATATTTCACATGGAGAAGCTTGGCGACAAAAAGTCGTTGCAAATCAGTGTCGGGCCGCGGCCAAGGTGTTAAATCACCGAGATTACTCGTGTATTAGAGAGCACAACGGCGCCGAATAACAAGTGGCCCAGACCTAAATACCCTTTTCAATGAAACTGAAATGTGTCATCAATTACATTAAATATATACGGGAGCAGCCCCCCCCTCTCACCTCTTGATTTGTGGGATTAATTCCGCACAATGGGTTAATCCTGTT
This sequence comes from Philopotamus ludificatus, assembly GCA_022495035.1. Classification (NCBI taxonomy): domain Eukaryota; kingdom Metazoa; phylum Arthropoda; class Insecta; order Trichoptera; family Philopotamidae; genus Philopotamus; species Philopotamus ludificatus. Next base: position 20,095 of record JAGXCT010034249.1, read on the forward strand.
TATTTTTCGCAATAAATAATAAGGATTTCGCGCAATATTCGTTTAAATATTAAATGTATGGGCGAAAATGTGTTTGGGGCATCGTAATAAATGTCGATGGTAGGTACGCTCCGTGCTAAAGCGATTCTTGCTAAATCCGACCGGGGGGTGAGTATTTGTCTCCCTCAAAATGTATATTATATACATACTAATGAAGGTATATTAATTAATTTATTATCTTAGTTTTGCTTAAAACGTATATTATAATAAATAATTACATTTAATATTTGATATAAAATTATTTATGTTTTTGTTCCTATTAAGGTTCGTATAAGATAAGCTGTTTTTATGTTATGTAGTTTATACGGTGTTCAAAAAACATTTTATTTAATATGTCGAAGCGTTTTACGTGTAATTAGACCGTGGAGCACAAAGATGTAAGTTTCTGCGATAATTCTTCGATGGTCAACCGAGGACATAGGGATAACCTAAGGATATCGTTGGGTAATAAATAATAATATACATACATATATCTACTTTACAAGTTATTATTAATTAAATTTAGATAACATAAAAGTAGATATTTTTAAAAGTGGTATAAGTCCATTTTTGAAAAAAAAAATGTACGATCTAGTTAGATCTAGATGTCATTTTTTATATTCAAAATCTTACTGTCAATATCCTTGTGATTTTATCAAAACTAGTTAAACTGCACAATGGTTTTTTTTATTAATGTGGAATAAGTCTATTTTACAATATTTTTACAAGAATTTGATTTATTTGAAAAACGAAAAAGGCTAAAATTTGAGCAATATTACTGCCATATCTCTACTCAACTAGATGACCCATGACAATTGAGAGATCAGGGATGTTATATATTTATTTCCTTATATACTTCAAATTCACTACGAGTACTACACCATTTTTAAATTAGATAAAGTTTTTTTTTAGTTTTCTTTAAAAATTAATTTACATTTCGTACTAGATTGTTCTAAAGTCCATTGAGCTGTAATTAATTCTTTGTATAGTCGTTTCTTACGTTTATATAACTTAATTTATATTTAAATAACAAAAAAAATCTGAAAAGTCAATACCGATTAAAATATAAATTAAAAATTGTTAATGATTATATTATTCATAATTTGATATTAGCTAAAGTGGTCCATTTGTAGTTAGAAAAAATCAAATATTTATACCACTTTCACAAACAACAAATCATATATTCTTTATTGTTTTTTTAAAAAATATACAAATAATCTAAGAATATTGTAAAATAGAACAAAATACAGTGAAACTTCGTTTTCACGTTTTGGAAGGGACTGATAAAAAAACGTAATAAGGGGAAAAACGTAGATTCAGGATTAAAAACGGGGTACTAACATAAAATTGCGATAACGTAAATTACGAGCACGTAAAAACGGGGTTTCACTGTATAAAGCTTTGAATTTAAAATTTCATATAATATTTTATGAGAACATTAAATATATAAATTATGAAATAGGACAGAGTTTTAATCATATATTTTTTTTAATTAGTTATATTAAATTATTAAGATGTTTGAACTCAGTGCGTTTATCACTCTCGGTATAGTAGGAATATCGCTAAGTCTTTCGTAGTTCATTAATTTATGTTTACTAGTAAATTTATTTACTTATTTACATATTTATTTGAGTACGATGAATAGATGGCATAACAGACAGATTTTAAAGCGCCATTCGCCTATTTAAAGATTTGATAAATATTCTAGAGATGCGATGGAAATGAGTCTCTCACTTTAATATTACCCCCAGTGTCAAACTACGACACTGGGTAATTTTAATATTATTATTTGTTTTATAAATATTTATTTAGTTTTACTGAGTTTTATTGAGATTTACAAAGACCTTAAAATTTCGATGATGCTGATGATTATCTATATAGGAATAATCAGAGAAACTTCCAACGCCCTATTATATATTAAAAAGCATTTAAAACGCATTGGAAAAGTTAATATATTAAATATTTGGTTTACAACATGCGTCCTTAGCCGCAAAGAATGAATCGTGATAAAATTGAGGAGCTGAATTGAGAGGTTTTACCACATGCTCTATATTCATCAGACATTGCTCCTTTCGATTACCATCTCTTAAGGTCAATGGAACAGCTTCATAAATAAACACTTTCATAACGTGTACGAAATGAAAATTCAAATGAATAGTACTTTGATTTAAAACTGGACGGTTTTTATTAAAGGATAATTGAAGCATAGAATAATCGTTAAAAAATAATTATAGACATGAACGAAAGTATTTTTATTATTAAAAAAATATTTAATTCTTTATTTATAATTGAGTGCAATTAATAAACAATACAATATATATTTGGCCACTGAAAAGTGTTAATCCACTGTTGCCGCCTGATGAATAATTACCATTCAGATACAAAACTTCAGCCCGGCGAACGTCGCCAAACTTTGCAACCAAGTGTCGGGTCCCCTCGGCTTTTGAAAAGATAAGCTTTCGAATTTGAAGGCCCCCAAATTAATTTCGCCGTCTTTTCCAATATTTAGTTCGGCTAATTGCCGTGGGCCACGGCTCCCCTCCCCTCCCCCCGGCCACATCGCCATTTCGCCCCGTCCCGGCCCATCAATCTTCCCTTCAATCCGTAGTTCCGGCAACGGCGAAAAATAATAAAAGGGGAAACAAACGAAAATTAAGTCAGTCAAATGGGATAATTGGACTAATGAAGCATCAAACATATAAATGAGGCCGAACCATTTTAAATTACGTACGCCCGGTTATTATTGACGCCCGTGGACGTTTAATTACATGGGAATCTGCGGCCCTTTGTGATGGACGCGGCCTGTAGTTAACCCGGCCGGCATCGAGCCGGTTGCCAAAAATTACGCATCTGGCTCATGTAAGCGAATAATTCATTAATCAGACATGGCCGATGAGTATGCATGACAAAAATATTGATTCTAAGACTGTTATTATGTTTCAATGAATATTAAAAGGAATTTAAGTCAAAGTGGAATCCACTCTTTATTACACAAGAAAGTTTTATACGCGAGAGATAGAATTTCCATCGCAGCTGTTGTTGGTTCTCACGGTATATCTTTGAAAAATAATGACTTTAAATTTAAAAAAAATATTAATTTTTCCTTTACATACCATTAGACTACTTATATATTATCCATGGAACTTTATATAGATAATAAACTCTACAGAGATCTTGAATAACTTTATCATCCTAAATCTTATTTATTCTCCAGACATTTAGTTAGTCGAGTTTATTTAATTGCATGATATCAAACGCTTATAAAATATTTTTGTATAAATATATGGTACTATGGTATTATCCTCTCAAGTTTTTCTTAGTGTTACGTATATTATTTTTAATAAATCTATAATTGGTTTATTTAATTTTTAATGAAAATAAATCGTTTTTTATGTATAATCATTTTAAAATATATAATTATCTCACGAACGATGAATTTTATAGTTATATTCTACACACTAGATGTGTGAGGTATGTTAAAATTTAGGAATACCTAACTTAACTCACGTCTGTGAATTTTGTAGGGCTAATATCTTTTTAATCTTAGTTTATGGTATGATGTAAATGTTAGTTTTTTTTATAAAAAAAATATATTACTTAATCAAATATAAATTATATATTCTCCATTAATAGTTACAACTTTCTACCATCTTTCTAATAAGTTTATTTTGACATTTGCATAATAATTTTTAAATTTGGATGAAAAATCGACATTTAGAGCCGTTTCCACTTCTTCCATTTTTTTAAAATTGCTGTCGAAAAATAATTACTATATCGATTGATAAATAATAAGTAATCCGATGGGTTAGGATCGGTTGAATATGATAAATGAATAATTATATTCTATTTATATTCAATTTATTTATCCCAGGTAATTTTATCTTCATGAGGTCATGAGATCTTGTTAAAAAAAGGTTTTCTCTATTGAATATTTTAGATCGTTTTTCCACGAATTGCTTCTTCTAATTGTTCGAGCTGATCATAATAAAATTGTGGTGGTTTTTCTCCTTATTTCTGAATTTTTAATGAATAATTCCTTTACAATCCCATCATACAGACAAAAGGATCCTTTCGTCCATTGGATTCAGTTCCGGCGTTGCTAATGTATGTGACTCTTAAAAATCACTATTTTTGCGATATTGTTTGACATACGAGATGTCAAAGAAATACAGTGCACTCTCGATTATCCGGGTTAATGCTGGGGAGGATGATCACGGATGTCGAGAAACACGGATAATTGGAATCATCAAATTTTTATTTTATTTCGAATATAATATCATATATACAAATACAAATTGTTAACACAATATTTTTTATATTCATTATTTTATCAAGAAAAACACACAAACAAATAAGTAAAAAATATATTGTTTTATCATATATACGAACTTAAAAAAAAATATGGCCAAAGTTTATTTATGTACACGAATTAAAAAAATCTGTTATTTTCATTTGTTTTGAGATTTTATCGGTTTTATTTCACTTCGAAATATTCTTAAAGCTTACTACATTATTATAGCCGTCTCCCTTTGTTCATGTAAATCAAGTGCTGCTGAATGATGTGTATACCTTCGAACATCTCTCTAGAAAGTTTGAATCCATATTTTAATTCTTAAATTCTATCATTGATCTGGAACATAAACCGCAAACCATGTCTCTAAGCATAATTCGTCGTATCTCTTTTTTCAATTTCTATATTTTTTCTGCAACACAACTTCCTCTATCTTAATCAAGTGTATGTTTTGGAGTATCCCAACATTGTTTCTAAGTCTCTGTCTCTATTATAATATTTTAAATGTCATTTTAGATATTGCTCATATATGTCATTCATAGCTACGACTTTGTTATTGCTCTGATTAACATTTGATTTATATTTTTATAGCATTGAAAATATTTTCTATTTCTGTGCTAGTAAAACTATAGAAAAAATCAGAGAGAACACATATTAATAAATTATTTAACAAAAATTCAAGAAAACGATTTTTACTGTTTTTTTTGTTATAAATGGGAATGATCATGAAATGTCGAAAAATTACTTTATATGCTAATGTAATGAAAGCAAAAAAAATTATTTTTATTCAGTAGTTTTTTCTTAAACCATTAAGATTTATACGTATTTTATAATTCATGATTGCCCGAATAATGTTTTATTTTTAGAAATCCTTATTATATTAAATTTTTTTTACTCTGATGCAGTCTAATAACATAATTATAAATAGATTTTTTTCAATATTCTACATCCATTTTTAAATTTTTATTTTTCCTAAAATATATAAATATGTATATCGATTTTACATTCAAAATATTTATGTGATTATAAGTTCACTGTACACTGTCCACTAAAAAGAACTAATACTATATTTTAACACGAATACTGACCACCACCACGGTATTGTCGTTAGATATTCCGCATGGTGGTGGCTGACTTTTCCGTAACAAATTTATCTCACGTCTTTTCTTGTATCTGATTCTTTCCGTTATCCTGCTGTCGGCCGTTGTTCGGCGACCGTCTTGCCCTTTCGGCTTCCTCCTTGGTGAGCATTACTATTCCGGCAAACGTGGATAGCGTCTTATGTTCCTCGTCTTTGCCGAGGAGAGATTTCTGCACGGCTTCGATGGATACCGTCTCTCCTCCTAGGCTCTTTCTAGCTTCCAAAGGCTGGATAGTGTAATAGAGTGTGCTCCAGCAGTGTCCGCCAAGCCCGCATCTGTAGTATTGGAGGTACTCTCCGAAGCATCCGTATCCAGTTAGAAGCTAAAAGATGGAACCCTACATGTTGGCGATTTTTAAGCCACGGTTCGATCGCTGGAATCAGTTTTCGGGTTCATTCCCCGTTTGGAATCTCGTCCCAGCGCTCCTGCCGCCATTTCTTATCAGACGAAGGCGTACTCCTTTCCTCCGGATGTTCGGTGGTTCTTGTGCCTTCGGGCTCCGTTTTGGTGCCTGTAGAGCTCTTTGCGCTCCTCGACTAGAAGGTATATTAGCGGTATTCCGGCCAGCACCAATACCGCATTTTTGGAAACGGTCGAATAAGCTGCGACATCTCTCAACGCACCTAACCTAACCTAACCTAACCTAACCTAACCTAACCTAACCTAACCTAACCTAACCTAACCCAACCTAACCTAACCTAAACTAACCTGGACCTTGACTCTGACCTTGACCTGACCTTGACCTTTGTACTCCTTTACCTGGACCTCAAACCTTTTTTTTTTTTTGCTACGGACCTCCAACTCTTAACCTAACCTAACCTAACTCTAACCCAACCCAACTTTTAATCCTAGCCTTAACCTAACCTAACCTAACCTAACCTAACCTAACCTAACCTAACCTAACCTAACCTAACCTAACCTAACCTTTTTTTTTTTTTTTTTTTTTTTCCTGCTGGAGGAGGGGAATCTTCATAGACATCCCCATTCAGGGGGTAGTGCCGGATTCTTACCGGCTAAAACCCCTCCTCCAGCCCGACCACCACCACGGTACGTTAGATATTCAGTATGGTGGTGGCTGGCTTCGGCAAAGCTTTCACTTCACGTCCCCTTGCAATCGGATCTTTCCTGCTATCCTTTTGCTGTCGGCCGTTGTTTGGCGGCCGTCTTGCCCTTCGGCTTCCTCCTTAGTCAGCATCACTATCCCGGCAACGTATAGCGTCTTTTGTTCCTCTTCTTTGCCGAGGAGGAGTTTCTGCACGGCTTCGATGGTTACCGTCTCTCCTCCTAGGCTCTTTCTGGCTTCCCGTGAAGCGTGGACATTGCAGTAGAGTGTGTTCATTGTATCCACCGCCTCTCCGCATCTGTGGCATTCCGTGGTAGCCTCTCTTTCCGATTCGGTGAGGTATTCTCCGGGGCTACATCCGTACCAGTTAAAAGCTGGCAGAGATGGAACCCTACATGTTGGCGATTTTGAGCTACGGTTCGATCGCTGGAATCAGTTTTCGGCCCCATTTCCCTTTGGAGTCTCTCGTCCCAGCGCCTTTGCCATTTCTTTATGAGATGAGTATGCAATCTCTTTCGATGGTCGGTGGTTCTTAGGTTCATTCCTGTTTGCTGCTCGTATAGCCTCTTCCGCCCTCGGCCAGAAGGCGTCTATTGGCGGTATTCCGGCCAGCACTAATACCGCTCTCGGAAACAGTCGAATAAGCTGCGACGGCTCTCAGCGCACTGTGTCTCTGCACTCTTGCTAGGTTCTTCCTGTATCTCTCGATTTTCATTGCCGGGGCCCAAATTGGGGCTCCGTACAAGAGGATACTTTGGACGACATTTGCATACAGCAGCCTTCTTTTCTGCTTTGGCCCGCCCATGTTCGGCATGAGTCTAGCGAGAGCGTTCGCGGCGTCGGTCGCTTTTTTAGCCGCTCTTATTGTGTGTTCCCTGAAGTTCAGTTTGTCGTCTATCTGAACTCCAAGGTACCGTAGAGATCGGCTAAAGGGGATCGAGAAGCCGCCGATCTTTATATCCGGCGGTTGCAGCTTCCTTTTCCTTGTAAAGAATACGCCTTCGGTCTTGTGGCTGGCGAGAGTTAGCCCGACGTCGTTCAGCCATCTTGATATCTTGCGGAGTGCTTGTCGGCTATCTCTTCGAGTGCTGAAATTCTTCTATTTGATATCAGTAGCCCCATGCCGTCCGCAAATCCTATCAATTTTGCGCGCCGTCCGGTAGTTGCAGTCGAAGAATTGCGGCCGTACATTATGTTCCGCAATGTGGGCCCTAGGAACTGAGCCCTGTGGAACGCCCGCGGATATTTTCTCCGTCCTGATCACTTGGCCGTCTGTGTACTCTAGCACTCTGTCCGTGAAGTAGTTAGTTATAATTCGGAGGAGATATGGTGGGACCTGCTGTCTTTCCAGCGCCCCTATTATTTCGTTCCACCTCGCGCTGTTGAATGCGTTCTTCACGTCCAGGGTGATGAGAACCGAGTGGCTGCTGGCTTTACTGAGCCAGCCCATGCCTCGTGTACAGTTTTGACTACCTCAGCAATTGCATCCACCGTTGAGCGTCCGCTTCTGAATCCGTATTGACTGGCCGAGAGTCCGTTGGGTTCCACGTGTTCCTGGAGGCGTCTGAGTATTAGCCTCTCCAGGATTTTTCCTAATCCGTTGAGCATGCACAACGGTCGGTAAGACGATGGGTCCTCCTGGTGGTTTGTCTCCTTCGGGAGCAAGACCAGTCTTTGTCTCTTCCATCGTTTGTGGAATTCTCCGGTTGATAGCGACCAGTTATACAGTTCCATGAGTGTTTGCAGATGGTTCTCTGCGATCACGGCTAGGGCTTCGTTCGGGATACCGTCAGGGCCTGGCGCTTTCCTTGTTGTTAATTTAGCGCAGGCTACTCTCACTTCCGCCAACGTGAACGGTGGGATTTCATCGTCCGAGATTGGCCGCCCTGGGATATTTAATTTCTCGTGTGTCGGAAAAAGGTGTCTCACTACGGTCTCCACGTTCCGGATGTTGTTGAGGAACGGGACCTGGCTCTTCGGTGTTAGCTTTTCCGCACCAGCTTATAGGTAGACCCTAGATCTCTGTCGATGGTGTCGACTGATCGTCCTTACGCCCCACTTTGTCTGCCTCTTTAATGGCGTTGCAGAGAGATTTTCTTGCTTCTCTAAGGAGCTGGTAGTCTTCGGTGCAGGGGTCTCGCGTTCTTCTTCTATTTCGCTGGAGTTTTCGACGGGCTTCATTAAATTTCTTTCTCAGGTCGCCAATATGGTCGTTCCACCAGTGCGCTGGGCGCCAGTTTTTGGGGGCGCGTCTTCTCGGCATTGCCGCATCACACGCTGCGGTGGTGGCTCTGGTAATTTGGTCGACGGGATCGCTTTCTCGGTCGTCTATTTCGTTTTTTTCCATCTCTTCAGTAAAGGAGGCGACGAATGCTTCTTTGTCTAGACGACGCGTGATCCATCCCCTGTTTCGCACAGGTGCCGGTGCGATACGATTGTTTGTGATCGACCAGACGATATATTGGTGGTCGCTCAGTGTAGCGTCTTCCAAGACCTGCCAGCCGCTGATCCTCGCAAGGGTAGCGCCGTCGGCGAAACCCACGTCGACGACGGAACCGGTGATTCCCCTGCGGAAAGTGTTCACGTTGCTTGTGTTAAGGGCGAAGAGCTGCAGCCTGGCCATCGTATTTGCGAGCATCTCGCCCCTGCGGTCCGTCCTACTCGATCCCCAGTCGAGCGCTTTGGCATCGAAGTCGCCAGCTACGAGCACGGGCCCGGAGCCTACGCGTATGCTTTCCTCGAGCTCTTCTAGGTTTTCCCGGAATTGTTCGTCCGATGCGTTGGGTGAATAATAGCAGCTGTAAATTCTGATGTTGTCCGCTGTGCGGATCCATGCTGCTCCCGCAAGCGGCTGTCCCACCTCTATGACTCTCACGGAGTTATTGGGGACAAATACTGCTGCACGCGAGTTGGTATCCGGGTAGCAAGAGCCGAGGGCGCAGTTGTTGTTTTGCTCACTGGCTATTACCATGCTCGTTTTCTTATCGCACACTGTTTGGACAAGGAGATCTTGTGCTGCCCGACAGCAGTTTAAATTTATCTGGAGGAACGAGGTCATTTTGCAGCTCTTATCCTCCTTAGTTCGGCTTTGAGCGCTGCGCAGCTATTGCTGCCGACTCTATGTCCGCTGTCCTTTCCTGATGGCGTATTGCTACGCACTGCAATTTTGTTGCAGTGCATTCTGCCGCTTTGTGACCGATCGTGCCACATTTAAGACAGTTTTTCGAGCGGTCTCTTTCCGCGCAGTCGACCGCTATGTGGCCGTATCCGAGACATTTGAAGCACTTGGTTACTTCAGCTCTCTCGGATATGCGGCAGTTGACCCACCCTATTCGTAAACGCTTTTGTTGGAGAAGCACTCTGGCTGCTGCCGTTGGCAGAGAGACGACTGGTGATCTGCGTGCCACCGTGGCGGCTCTGGCGGCGCTTCGAAACCACGTCTTGTCTCCTTCGGACCTTGCTGTCTCAGGGCCTCGACGATGGCCGTTTGGACGTCCACTGCGTCCGAGCCCTCGTCGAGGTCCCTGATGACGATCGTTAGCCCAGGTGTGAGCGTTCGCACCTCTGCCGAATTCCCGAGCAGTTTTCTTATGGCGCTCGCAAGTTTGCCCGCCTTGTTACCCTTCTCGAGTGTTATGAGTAACTCACCGCCTCGGGTTTTTCTAATGTTAGTAACCTGACAGTCAGCGCCTGCTGGATCTATATTTTTTTTGAGCTTTCCTCACTAGCTCCGCGGAGGCAATTTTCCGTCCGTTTGATGACAATGGCGTCAGGTTTCGTCGGTGGCGGTCTGGGCTTTATGACCTGCTGTCGGTGCTGGTACCAGCGGGTGGTGGATCTTTTTTCCTTTTTGCTTTCGGTCGCCTCCTGACGACCTCCGTCCATAAGCGTGGCTGGTCGGGCCGACTCCTTATTGGCGTCCTCGGTCCTGCCTCGATGTTGGTGGTGGTGCTGATGGTGGTGGTGGTGGTGGTGATGGGCTGCTGCTGCTGTTTGCCGGTTTGGCCCGTTTGGCAACAGGTGCAGGTGATTCTTTGGGCAGGTCTTTCGTACTTTTCGTGCGTCTCGCGCATCCTTGAACCTTCGTATATGATGGAGGTCTCGCCCAGTCCATCTTTTTTTAACACCTTGTGAGCGTTTCTTTGCCCGAGAGCATAAAGCCTTAGCTCGTCCAATTTTTTTCTCGAGCGTCAGGAGCGCCTCCTCCTCCCTCCGTTCGACTTCTGATGTTCCTAAAGTCCCTTCAATTTTACCGTAGGCATGTCCTGTTTCGTTCCGTAATTCTTCGTGATGTGTTTCAGTAGATGTTATTTTTTTGTTTGTGTCGTCAGTCCCCATAGTGTTCCCACGAGTAGCTAGGGAAATATCGGTCCATCCGGCCAGAGGCCCGCTTAGTCGGATAAGCCTTCATTCTCCGGAGTGTCGGCTATTCCACCGGAGGGTTCGCTTGCGACCGCACTGTTTTGAGTCTTTGCGGCCACGCATCTATTGGCGCGACGCCTTTCACCGTAGATTAGGACTCGGATAAGGCGGTGAGGTGCCTTCCAGCCCTGGCTTTTAATGCTTTTTGCGAAGCGGCGGCATTGTTCGCCGCTATCCCGAGACGTTCATCGTGTTAGTGCGATTTTGAGTAAATTGTGCCACGAATCTACTCATCACCACTCGCGTATCGGTGCTCCTTGTCCGGGACTGCTATCGCTGTGTGGATAATTGACTTATAATATTAAGTCAGTACCCTATCCGCAACCTGGGACCTGGCGGTCGGCAGAGCTTTACGTTTACAAATCCGAGTTAGCCTCTATCATGCCGCTATATCGTGTCTTACGTGCGTCAATGCTCTCGATTTATAGAATTAATTAATTATGGATTCCTAGGCAATTTGATCTTTATATCCATGCAATATATGTTAAATGAATTATTTTGTGAAAGAGACGTGTCTTTAAGAGAGATTATTTAAAAATTAACGCTTGTCACACTATTGCCGTCATTATATTTATTGGTGAGATTATTTATTTTGTTGCCACGCCATTAGGAATGAATCCAGAGTAGATTTTATGATGCGTTTAGGAGTTGACTATTTATTTATTTATTTTGTTGCCACACGATTAGGAATGGACTATGGAAATTATATGGCAGTGTGTTTGAGAGTTGACTATTTGCGTGCGTTTATTACATACTTGCGTCCATCATTTATTACGTACTTGCGCACATTACAATGCGTTCGAGAGTTGACTATTTATTTATTTATTTTGTTGCCACGCGATTAGGAATGGACTATGGATAGACTTGCAATGCGTTTAAGAGTTGACCATTTACTTTGTTGCCACGCGATTAGGAATGGACCATGAATAGACTTGCCATGCGGGATTAGAATAGATCACGAAGATCAAGAAATTGGTCTCATAAATTATATTGCATAGTAGAGAACGAGCACTTCGTTCTTTTAATTATTATATATAAAAGAGCATGTATATATGTATGCATACATTTTATGCTAATTTTACAGCTTTAAGTTGGAATTGGCACAATGCTGGTCGTATACTATTTGTTTAGATTAGTCCATTATATAGCAAGTTGATTATGCGGAAACAGTTGAGCTACGTTTAGTTTTATCTCTATTTTCAATTATACATCAACGTAAACAAATCAAATCAAATAGGTAAAAATAGAATTACGACGTGTATCCAAAATGCATAGGATTACGGATCTTCATTCGAGTGTTTTCGGGTGTACCTGATTTTGCATCATCGCCTAAATCACTCGATTATATTTAAGTTCGACAAGACAGAGAACAGACGCCGGTCATGCATTATTTTTATTTATGACGGGAACCTAACCTAACCTAACCTAACCTAACCTAACCTAACCTAACTTAACTTAACCTGACCTGACCTGACCTGACCGACGCAGGATAGATGATTTTAAAGTAAAGAAATTCGAGTTAGATTCGTTTTTAGAAAAATTATGCCAAATTTTCACATCTTACATAAAACAAGATTTGTGATTCTTTTAATGCTGTAATATACACATTGAATCTTGTTTTTCAGAGCCTTCTGTTCAACCTTTTCTTTTCAGCGGAAATCGTATTTTTCATAGAATATCTTTATTTAATGCCAGTAAATCGATGCTCTTCCACTATTTTTTTTATTTGCATAAATTAAAAGAAGTTTCAGAGGCTCGTATCCGGTGAATACTCAGGCTACGGTATCATAGTGGTGTTATTTTTGTTAAAATTGTCCTACTACGTTTACACTAAAACACGTCTAATCTTTTAAATATAAAATATACAGTTTACTTGACCTGACCAAACTTTACCTGACCTTACCTGAACTGACCAAACCTTACCTGACCTTACCTGAACTGAGCAAACCTTACCTGACCTTACCTGAACTGACCAAAACCTTACCTGACCTTAACTTACCTTACCTGACCTTACCTGAACTGACAAACCTTACCTGACCTTACCTGACCTTACCTGAACTGACCAACCCTTACCTGACCTTACTTGAACTGACAAAACCTTACCTGACCTTACCTGACCTGACTAAAACCTTACCTGACCTTACCTGACCTTACCTGAACTGACCAAACCTTACCTGACCTGACCTGACCTGACCGACGCAGGATAGATGATTTTAAAGTAAAGAAATTCGAGTTGGATTCGTTTTTAGAAAAATTATGCCAAATTTTCACATCTTACATAAAACAAGATTTGTGATTCTTTAAATGCTTTATACACAAAGAATCGTGTTTTCTGTGAGCCTCTGTTCAACCTTTCTTCAGCGTGGAAATCGTATTTTCAGAATATCTCTTTGTATTTAATGCCAGTAAATCAATGCTCTTCCACTATTTTTTTTTATTTGCATAAATTAAAAGAAGTTTCCTGAGGCTCGTATCCGGTGAATACGCAGGCTACGGTATCATAGTGGTGTTATTTTTGTTAAAATTGTCCTACTACGTTTACACTAAAACACGTCTAATCTTTTAAATATAAAATATACAGTTTAATTTTTAATAATATATTATTTGTTTTATAAATATTTTTTTAACGCAGGATAGATGGCATTCAATTAAATAACTCCAACACAAACTAGCAACATAAATATTATTTTATAAAAAATGCAGAGTTACTGGTTCTCTTCCTCTTACATACCCAGTCTTATAAAGAATTCCTTGAATTAATAGATTTTGTTGGACACCTATCTGACTACTAACTTAGTTCAGTCGCGGTTAACTTGCATTATCGAAGTACAGTGCACTCTCGATTATCCGGGTTAATGCTGGGGAAGATGATCACGGATAGTCGAGAAACACGGATAATCCGAATCATCAATTTTTTTTTTATTTTCGAATATAATATCATATACATAACCCAAATTGCTAACACATTATTTTTATATTCATATTTATCAAGAAAAAAAACAATACAAATAAATAAGTAAAAAAATATATTGTTTTATCATATATACGAACTTAAAATATACATTTTTACTTTTATATGTACACGAACTAAAAAAAAAATCTGTTATTTCTACTTGTTTTGAGATTTTTTTATCGAGCTTTATTTCACTTCGGAAATATTCTTAAAGCTATTACATTATTATAGTCAGTTCCCTTGTTCGGCGTAATCTAGCAATGTTTCAATACAATTCACCGCCTTTTCATGACTTACGTAACCACTAGTATCTTCGCTTATAGTATTAATGCTATTTTCTTCCTCTTGAGTAAATAAGAAAACGATATTAGGATCAACCATGCGTTCAAAGTGTTCCGAATCATTTAAATCATGATTGGATTTACCTTTCTATGTTTTCCATATCCGCGTCTGCAAACAAATTTAAATTTTCCAATAATCCACACATTTCAGGTACAAAATTTTCTTCATTCTCTTCCGAATCCATGAATTAAATCTGTTTCTATGTCAGGAAGAATCTTTCTCCATGATTGAACTACTGGTTTTACTTTTGACCAAGATTGTGCTATTCCATGTATAGCATCCAATACCGTCATTTTTTTCCAAAAATTGATCAGATTATTATCTTCCTCGACAAGAGTTTTCAGAAGTTTTTGACGATAAAGACGTTTCATTGATGATATAACACCTTGGTCCATGGGTTGAATCCAGTGGGATGTAACATTAGGGGCAAAATTTTGTAATCATAAGTCTATCGTTTGTCTTCAATATGCTTTCTATTCGGATGAGAAGGAGCATTTCATCTAATAACAAAACTGCTTTCTGTATAATCCCTTTATTTTTTTCAAAAAATAATCGCACTTCTGGGACTCCATTTCTTTTGAACCAATCTTCGAAAAATTTCCCAGTCCATCCATTCTCTTTCTGACCATAATAATCGACGGGAAGATTTTTATTTCAGTTCCCTCTTAAATGGTCGTGGTTTTGCTTTTCCAATCACCAAAAGTTTTATTTTATGAGTTCCTGATGCATTTCCACAACGCATAACAATTATTCTTTCTTTAGACGATTTATGTCAGACTTTATGCCGGCAGGAGCGGACTTTTCTCTCATCGAAAAGCTAGCGTTTTAGTTGGTAAGCACTTCCAGTACAACCCAGTTTCATCTGCATTATAAATTTGATCAGATTGCAAATTTTCTCTTTGCAAATATTCTTGAAATTCGACACAGAATTCGTCAGCAGCTTCAGCATTTGAACTGAGACGTTCTCTCTGAATCGTAAGCTTACGAATCCCGTGTCGCTGTTTGAACCTCGTCATCCAGCCTGACGAGGCGTTGAAACTTTCTTTAATTTCTAGATTCTCGTGAAATGTTTTTGCTGCTCCGATGCACATTTGGCCGCTAATTGTTTTTTGGCCTTTGCTCGTTTTTTATTGAACCATATTAGCATGGCTGCATCCAAATCTTCGAAATGTCGACGTTTTCATACTCTTTCGTTTCGAAGGACCTGCAGAACTATCACAATATCTAGCAAACGCCTCTAACTTATTTTTTTATTTGACTAAATCTCGAACAGTTTGAATACCAATTCTTCGGAAAGTTTTGACGTGGGTTCTCCCTTTTCGAATCTCTCAATTAATGTAAGTTTCTGTTTTTTCGTGAGTTCAATATTCTTTCGTTTTTTTGTTAATCGTTCTTTCTCCATTTTTAAACGGTACAGATATGTAGAGCTATAATATGAGTTTTTGAGATTACATATATAACAAGAAAAATAATATCACACAGAAAAAAATTAAAAATATTCAAACATACGTGTGTAATGAAAAAATCTGTACTCTGTAAAACAGCTGACAAATATGGACAATAAATATCGAAATTAAAGGCAGTGCAACGTTTTTGTGTGTCCCTTTACGTATTTCTTTCAAACAATGCGTATATTCCAAGATCGCGATTCATTAATGCGTCTTATAATCATAATAGAAAAAAATCAATCAAGTTATTTTCAGGCACGAATAATCCGCAAACCGGATAATCCATGCACAGATAATCGAGAGTACACTGTATTGCGTTTTTTTAAGTTTTGAAGAACTCTCACTGACCTCTCAATATGAAGTTTTTTTAAGTAAAATTTTATCCTGTTTGGAAAACATGACAAACTGCATCTGACATTGCTAAATAGTTACTATGTCACTGTTGCATTATTGTTTTTAAGCAATTCTTATTAGTTCTAATTTCGTAAAAGGTATTAATCAGGCACAAATCTTTCCATCTGAAATAGAGAGTAAGAAAAAAATGTATTTTTTTTTAAATTTTACTTAAAATGTCCACCAATAGCAAAATAAAACATTCGCAAGGTTCCATTTATATAATGAATATCTCTTAATTTATTAAAGATATTTATTTATATAAAAATATACTAAAAATACCGAAATTTTCTGATGACAAATTGACTGCTTCATAAATTCTTATCTGTGGGTTTAATGTATCTCTTATATTAAAATGAATTTATTATTATATTTATAAATTAATATCGTCTCATTAAAAAATCTTCTCACTAAAAATACGTTTTTATTAAAAGACTGTTAATTTTTAAATTTTTAATTTGGTGATTTTCGAGTTTATAGAACCATAAAATGTTTAACTTTGGCTACGTATTAATTACTATATTTTGTATATACAAAGCCACGCTTACTAGTCCATTCTATACCCTTGGACATATATCAAACGAATAATTCTCATAATGTATGTAAAGAAAAATGATTATTAAGTTCTCATAAAATTAATTACATTACATTACATTCACAGTATTGTATAAAATAATTTAAGGAAATAGTTTATTACATCAAACAAATATTAATTTTCTCTTTCGTGTCTCTTTTCCTAACAAGAAACTAGTTAAGGATCATCGGGTATAACGTGTATCCGTCTAAAAATATATTTCTGCCTTCTCAACAGAATGAATGTTTTAGAATTATAGTAATATTAATTTTGGTTGTCATATTACGATTTGCTGAACTTTATTGTGATTTTTTAGCAAATTTTTACTTATTTAATAAAATAGGGTCTTGTATCTTAGTTTTGTGATCCTTGGTTGGCGTGGAAGATATGCCAAATCTTACCTTCTCTCTAAAAACCGAATTTAATTGATCGAGAACGATCGCGCATTATTTATCACAATGTTAAACTATTTTTCTTTCAAGTAGATGCATTTTTTTTGGAATATTTAGACATATTGTTAAAAAATAATTAATATTTTATCATAAGGTTTTAATTATTAATAAGAATTTCATAAATAAAATATATTATTATTTATTGCTCTCGGATGTTCGTATACAGGTGAGCCATTGATTAAATTCAGATTTTGATTGTTTCGCTGGGGAAAAACGGTATTGGGACTCGTTTTCATCATGAACAGAGTGCCATTACAAACGCAATGAAGTTTTCCCTTAACAAAGGCCCGTCCGAAAGGCATTTACGAACAAAAATTTTCGGCACTGGGAGGGCTGGGGGGTAATGCGTCAAAAGGCTTGTGATGGTCCAATAAATCACTGTCTCGCAGCGGCAGCCGGCCGAGGCCAGCTTTATCGGTTATTTATGTCTACAATGGCTCGGACCGTGAATGCATTGTTGGACACCGCCTGAAAAACAGGATAAACTGAATGACTGTCTGCTTCCGGTTCAAGGAGGTGCTCCGGTCGTTGCAAGACGGGACCTCAGAGTCTCCATTAATTCCATAATCCAACTCACATCTCACGGGGTTAAGCCACGACCGAGCAGATCCAATAAGCTACAGTTAAATTGCTATCTAACAACATTTGACCGGTGAAGAATTTTATAGTAAAACAATGTGATATAATTATACCTAAAGCAATCCATAATTTTTTTTTGATATTTTAATATAAAGTTAATTGAATGCAAGTACATGATGGATTTTATATAAAGCCGAAAAAAATATACGATGGAATCCACACAGTCAAAAATAATTAAAATGTGTACAAACAAATTACGGGAATTTTATATTGTAAAATCGTATCTACGCTCAATTATATATTTTCGGTTGAAAATTGCTGAAGTGTATAAAAATAATATTAAACATTTCATTTCGTTGAAATATTTTGATCTCGAATACGCGTATCATATATGAATTTTTCAATTTTGTTATCTAGAATAAAAAAAATATAATCAATTTGAAAAAGTTACTCCGTGACCGTTAATAAAAATATCCCCGGGTTACGATTCATTTCAGCGAGGGCGGCGGTAACAAAGTAAAAAGCACCAAAGTGCGAATTTTCGCCTTTGGCCGAGTTGACTCGTAAAGTAGTTGAGCGTAACCTCATTCAACAGTCGTAAAAATATTATTCGTTGGTTGGCGGCAATAAAAGTGCTCTTTTCTTAATGTAAAGTGTCGTAATTCTGGTATTATTTACGATTGCGAACCCGCCACATGCTTAGCGTCAATCGTGGTAAGCAAGACCCGCCTCGCCCAATTTTATATTCCGTTTTTCACTCGGGGTCGCCGGGACATAAAGCAAACCTGTTAAAAAAATACGGGAAAATACGATTCTAAAAATGTGGCAAGGTTCTCTTTTACGATTCGGTTAAATGTTTAAGCCGCGGTAAATGATCGTACCACGGTTTGATAACCACTGAAAATATTACAATTGAAATAACTGACTGTTAACTTACAAATCGAATTAGGATAAAATACAAAAACATAAAAATGGATTTGCATTTAAATATGACATATTAGTTTAAAAAAAATCACATTAGGTCCTAGCTAATTTTCGAGGGTTAAGGGATGTTTTTTACATTTTTTTGTTATTATGATATTTAGGACTTTCTTTATTTTTTTTTATTTCTCTATTTTTAGAGCTACAATGACTTTTCTTTTTACAATGATTTTTATAATTTTGTTAAAAAAAATTCTGACAATAAAATAAAAATATGCAATTGGTATTTTTATAAAAAAAATAATAAGGAGGTCTATGGAGGACACTATGCGATACTATACTACACCTCTCCAGCACCGGCAGAGGTGCAGAGGTGCCGTCTCAAACCCGATGCCAGGACTTAGATGGTTGTCTTTCAGGTTAAAGGCTATTTCGAATACGGATTAGGTCGCCAATCATAAGCCCGGGATCTAAGCTGTAAGTGCGCGGATTGTAAAAAATATAATCGGACGAGACTAAGCCCATTTTGCATTTAATTTAAGGTCTGATCGGGTGCTACAGGCATCTCGGTAGCACACGTCACCAAATTGGCACGAATTGCGGCCTAGTCTCCGTATATTTCCGTAGAATCTACGAAATCATGATTACACTTAATCGCGACCACCGCCACATCCGATACCGACACGCGAACATTTTTTTTAAGTAGTCTGGCGCGTAGTGTGATCGAGACGGAATATGTTAGAACGGGACGGCATCAAAACAAACGGTGGCCATTAATATTTTTTTAAGTGGTATATATTAATATATTAGAAGAACCCAAATATTATATCGTATTTTTTTAACAGAACTAAAACTCATATTTCTAATCATTTATTAAACTTAGTTATACAAACAATAACATTTTCATGACCTTACACCATTAGATAGAATGATTTATTTAAGATTGAAGAAATGATAAATTCAACACTGACTTCTTATTCTCTTCTAAAGTAACTTACAGATACCGCCTCATGTAATGTTTCTCTCTGTCAACGCATGTTAATTCCAAATACCTTTTACCTTCCCAATTTTTTTTCAAGAGATGAGCAGACGACCATGAAGCACCGGCTTAAGCCTGATAATTCTTTCCAATATTAAAAGTCGGATTTTTTTTTCTAACCTCTTCTTTCAGGGCTGCTTCACTTCACGGAAACGTCTACTTTAGGCTCATTTTTTAAATCAATATAGCCAGATTTAATTTTTTTGAACCATCTTTGACATTTCCTGATGTTTAATGCATCTCCATAAACATTGAAAATATTTTTTGTTGCCTCCGTTGCGTTGTTTTTTATGTCAATATTAAAGGGACACGTAAAAAAATGTTTTTCCTACGCAAAACCAAGATTGGAGACTTCTCACGACACACAAACAATTCAAACACGTCTTTCTTAGTCAAAGGACTGAAGAAAACTATGGTTTCCGAAAATGCGACATTACATTTGGGTCCATCTAATATTAGAAGCGGACAGAACATAATGAACACTGTCTTAATGTACGTAGTCACTGACAAGATTAATAAATATAAATTTTATTTATATTCTCGTATATACACATATATTAATATATTACTATATAAAAATATATTTTTCCTTAATTTGCTTGGGGGTGCTGTAGCTCCGTAATGTATACAGACCAGCCGCCTGTGCTTTTATATATTTTCTTGAAATAGTAATAGATTACAAAGTACATTTGATTTTTTGTATCATGTTTTAATTATCCGTAAAAGGTCATCTGGTGCATAGTGTGACAGAAACGATATATGTTAGAAGAGAACAGCAACAAAACAAATATTATTATAAAACAAAAACGCTTCATTACTTTCTAGTTGCTATCATCTGACACGATTTCAATACAGTTTGTAATTTTACTTTTATAGATTGTACCAAATTAATTAATTAATGCCCGAATAAACAATCAGTGATATTACCTACAATTTATTTTTTAATATATTCTCGATAAAGAGATTTTAAGCATGCGTTGAATTGTAAAATAATTTAAAGTAAATTATTTATTACTTATTAATACGAAAAGTTACTTTATTAGCTCATCTACTGCTGGAAAATAATTTAATTATATCTTTAATTGATAGTAGACGGTCTAATTCTCAAAGTCTTAATGTTTGTTTAGCAAATTGCAGGTAATTTGATGAGACAGTTGGTACGCTTTTCTCTGAGGCATTATTGCTTTCAGAGAAAAACATTTTTTTTGTTCATTAGACAATCGAATTAATCCAATAAAACAAGACAAATGATTCAAAATTATTTTATTTATATTAAAATCAGTACAGGTGTTTATTATCGTGTAGTCCAGATTTTAAATCGTATAAATTAATATTTACAAAATGTACACGACTAATCACATAGTATATTTTTCATCATAAAACATTAGTAACATACAAAATAACAAATCTACACCAGTGTTTCATATAAATGATGGCGAAACGAATTTTTATAATTATTGTTTATTACATCTAAGCACCTCTACTTCAACGACCCTTAGTTCTTGGACAATCAATAAATTATTCGAAAACAAAACAAAAAAATGTATGTATGTAGATATGTAATTATTCGAATTTATATGAAGAATATTTTAATATATAAAAATACATATCGTTGTATGTTTCGGATTGATTTTATCGATCAAACAAAAAATCGTGCTAATACTCATAAGTGAAATCAAAAATCATATTTAAGACATTCCGATATAATCCTAATACCCAATTTCTTAGTTTTTTTTTTTATTATTTATTTATTTATTTATTTAAATAATGATAATTAATTAATTCGCTATGATATTCTTTTATCAGATGATATGGTTATAGTATTTTTTTTTCAAGTCCAAGAGTTAGGCTCATTAGACACACGATTCCGGAAGTCTTGTATCTAATATTTTTTCTTTGAATGCTTGAACATTGAGGGCGGTATCTGGAGTGTAGTATGCTGCAAGAGCGGCAGGCGGTGGTCTTGTCAGATCTCCTGAACACGACCGGCCCACGGTTGAGCTGATAACCCCCGACGATACTCTGATGCCTCCCATGTCTTTGGAATTGGCTCCCCATGTTCTGGAGTAGAGCGGAGGCGGTTCTGGAAAATAAGTAAAAATAAATTATGATTTTTTTCCGAGGCCTAATATGATATCCGTAGATTTTTTATACGTTTTCTTGACAAGTGAGAAAAAAATGATAAAGTAATCCACGTAATCTAGGCTTTTCTTAGAAATTCCAATACAAACTGTCCTTTGTCGGGCGCGACCATCACTCGCATTCTGGTCAGAGTGATCAATTTCAATAAAAATGTCAGAAGGTCATTTTACACACAAAGTCAGGTATCCTTCTGTAATATTCGATCACGTTTATCAAACATTTACAGCTTTAAAACGATCTCGATGCCCTATAAACTTTAATGAAGATATTTTGATGATAATATACCAGAATTGACGTTTCAATAGAATACTATAATTCCATAATATATTTTTTTTATATTTCATAGTCTAATTAATCATTTTGAAATTGAATTAACTACCTTTCCTAGATATTTTATTATAAAATAAATCCCAATGAAATATATAAACAACTGAAGACTTTTCAAAAAAATCCTATGCTAGTTACTTTAAAGCACTTTATATCCGGAAAGATTATCCAATTTACAATATAGCTAAGCTAATTTAAATATACTAATTACTCAGTTATATTATTACACTAGGTACGTGCATGCTTATTTTACAAATACCTGTAAAGAATTATATTTTCCTCTTTTATCACATTACGTTTTACATAACTAAAAACACTGATTTTTTTATTAAAATATGTATACTTTAAAGAGTTTTATTACATAATAAAACAAAATAAAAAAAACCAAACAATGATAATAATAAAAAAATCTGCTGTTTATATATTTGTAAATATAAAATTAACAGCCCTTTTCGGTTCAGGACATGAAATATGTGGCGGTAATGGAATGTACAGCTTCTGACACCTACATGATAAGTCTAAAAGTTAAATAACAACGTTATTAACATTATCACATACATTAACGTATTATTTATTTTTATGGAATATTGTTAGTAAAATAGAGCTTTTAATGACGCAAAGGTAGAAATAAAGCTCAGCTAGGAGACGTGGATTCTGGAAGTCTGATATTTATTTTTATTTTGACTAGAGTATGCGGACAAAAAGCTCGTACAGATTGATTGCCAAAGTGCATGGAAAATCAATACAATTTTATTATAAACAATGTATTGACATGATCCTTTTTAAACAATGATTAAAATATATTCTAATACTAGGTGTCCCTTGATGCATTTTTCTATAATAATTTTTACTTATTAGGTACCATGATTTTTTGTAAAAAACGATTAATTGCTGTTTTGGAATTAATTAAAAAAGAAAATAAATTTATTGTAAGAACAAAAAATAACTAAATTGAATACAGTACATTACACATATCTATTTATTGTATGTATGTATAATATTTTATTTTAAAATAATTAACTACAAATTGTTAACAGTTTAACAAATACATAACACAAATAAACAATTTCTAGTCGCTGGCTTTCATTCGAATTTTTTAGAAAAAATCCAATCGTATACAAACTTTTTTAATATTCCATGTGTATAGAAAACTTGACCCCATCCCCCGTCAGGTTATTCGGAATAACCGAAACACGCATAACTTTGCAAATAAAACAGTCGGCGAGTGTACAAAGATTTGAAGACGTAAGTAAATTTAATTTCAGTTTTTGAAAGAGCACTCTGTACAAAAGTTGGTCCGAGTTCCAGACCCTGGGGCAACCCGACCAACTTTTGTTATTACAATTCTTCCTGAAAAAAAAACTAACACAGCCACGGTGACCAAACATTGAATATTTAATATATAAATACGAAATAATGGTATGTATTCCGTATCGTGTGCTTCGCATGGTTGTACATTTATAACGAGCATGATGGAGGAGAGGACGAAAGTGGAGCAAATTTAAAGTGGAAAACTGAAAGATAGCTTTCACTAAAGCTGGTAGCTGTCCTCCCGCGATGGCTACACACTCAGGTTGTCTCCCTAGAGTACACATCCTCGACTATCTTTTACAAACAACCGTTTGTCATGCAGTCTCTCTAGCAGCTCCAGGGACCATCTCCCTACGGCCCCCAAGTTTGTCAATAACTTATTTAACTTGCTCTGTATTGTTTCTAGTCTGCAGCGACGCAGCGCCGTTTCAATATCCACTGCCCTTAGACCATAGCGTGTAATCCTTTTTCAACTCACTGTCTAAAGCAGGGATGCACAACCTGATAACACTAATGGACCATATAAAATATTCTACATATAATCCTCTGGGGATATATGCAACTTTTGATTCATATTAAGAAATAATTCAATTTAAGACACAACATATATTCTTATTAACGAATAATTTTGAATTCATTTAAAAGATATAACGTTTATGAATCATATCCGGGAAAAAAGATTTTTTTCTAGGAATTGAAAAATAACAGGTAGAGTGTAGCTAACGTGTGGTATGGTTCCTTTTTTTCGATAGAATGCATTTACGTCATCGTTTACTATATGAATTAAAAGAAAAAATGCGACTGTGGCAGCCAAGAACATTTGCCATGAAGATAATGCCCTTTAAGTTTACCAGACGCAAAGGTTTAAATAATTCTGTTATAAAGATTTTTCATTGTCTGATACACTACAGATCGAGTGATCTTAGAGGTCTGATGACAGGTCATAAGTCATAATAGACACGTCAAAACACCGGAATGGTTATGCGGTACGACGTTTAGTCTCCTCATGAATTGTCATGAATTTATTGGATGGTGTTTCAGCATTTGTTGCTTTGAGCACAACCATTTTTACGTCGATTAGTAACTGAAGTTGAAAAATAGGTAGTGAATAATAACGTAAGATGGACATGACATTAGGGTATGGCTGGAAAAGCCTTATTACATCAAAGGCCGAAATCTGTAAAGAGTAATGTTTGGTTTTTAGTGGGATTGCAAGGGTATTGTGTATCTCGAACTCTTAAATTATAATCAAATAATTGCCACAGAACAATGTTATCAATAATTGTTATATAACAAAATATCAATTTAAAAACAGAAAAGAGGTAGTTTTTTATCAGAACTACACGCAACTCTATGTGACGAGGATTACTCAACATAAACTAAATAAATTGAATTGCGATATTATTAAATACTCACCCTATTCTCAAGATTTTTTTTCTTCCGATTATTCAGATAATTGCAAAAAATAATTTAATAAAAAAAGCTTAAAACAATAATTTTATTTCAACCTAAATTATACATATTTAGTTTAAATATATGTTGGAATTTCTAAAGGACAACGTTTTGCCTACATTCGGGAGTTAACGGCAGAATCGTTTAATCGATCTGTTACGGCGGCTCGAAACAAGACCCAAATCATTCAAGTCAAAATATTGAAGAAATCTTGATCAATATCTTCCATTTTATTTAAAAAAATATATAATATTATTCTAAGAATAAAAATAGTTAATAATGATATGCCTCATAATTTAGCTTATATTTTGGAATTTTTATCTAATCAATATGACGCGTAAATAACAAGCGCACTCAGCAATGTCTTGCCGCAGACTGAACATTCGCCCATGAACATTGTGCCCGTGGCAACAGCAACGAATATTGTTGTTTTGATTTTTTTTCGCAATTGCAGACAACAAATGACAATGATTTTTTTTATAATAAGTATTCTTTAGACTTTTTTAGACAAATACAAAAAAGTTTGCGACATGTGAGATTTATATTAAAAGATTTATTCGAGAAAAAACAAAAAACTTGAGGTCACAAATCGGCATGTCTATGTTGAGAGGCTAAACGCTATACCGAATTTTACATTCCAAAAGTGCTTTAAATATTTTTAAATATTATGACATGTGTATGTTGTATCTGATGGGAATAAACTCAGAGGTGAACATTAATATTGATTAATATTTTTGGGAATTAATAATTATAATTTGAATAATTCAGTTTGCTAATAATTTCAGAACTAATAATTTCATTTCTTTATCCTGATACTAAATATACAAAATGTTTTTTTAATTTTTTTTTCATTATTTTTCGCGTATTCAAGGATTTGTAGTATTTATTACATTTGTTACCCGCATTCTGTTTCAATTTTCCATTATTTATTCACAGCAAATATATTTGTTATCAGAGTATGCGAAAGTCGATTCCAGCTAAAGCCTTTGAAATTTCCCAGTCTCCAGCTAAGAGACTTGGGAATGCAAGTTGAGTTTCAACTTGCATTTTATTTGCTTACTTGCTTACGTACTTGTGCCTGATGCGAGAAGTCTCAGAACTGCGCCTCTGGGGTGGAAGCAACATTAAATATCCTATATGTGCCACTGTGCTTTCCTGTACTTTCCTCAGCTTACTTCCGACGAGGAGGCCACGGAGGCTAACAACCAAAAAGAATTGCACAAAACAAATCGCGACTCAGCGCTTTCGCGAAGAGGACAAAACTTCATATTTTATATTCATCATGTCCTTACACTGCCTGGAAAATAAATATTTGAGATTAAATAAAATGTTTATACATATAATACGATCACGGTTTAATTCTTGGATGACAAAAAGACAGCTTATGGAGATGGAAAGGGTTAAAAATTTCCTTGAATATTTATTGGAATTTCTTCGCAATACCCCTAGGGTATGACAAATAGCCTTCAGATATCCCTTTGAACATTTCACACTGTTACACATGTTAAGGGATATTACTATTATACGTTTATAAAAGCCGGTGACACGTTATCCCATCTACCTACATCCGTGTAATCGTGTAAATATTTGAAAAATTTGATATCGAAATATCTTTGTGGAGAGTGCCGAGTCACAGTTTGATATGAAGTTTCAGAGCGAATTTTTTTTTTTTATTATTTAAAACCTCTTAAATATTATTAATAATTATTATCTTTTGATGAAATATTTTTTGGTATATATGCGTTTAATTAATTCACACATCACGCCCCGGCGTCGCTCTCGTCTTTTAAAAAATTCATGCCGCATTTCCATAGAATGTTAACCCTTTGGGCACCGGCGTGTAGTTGACACACATTTCGGTTAACAAATTAAGGCCATTTAGCCGCACCCCTGTCACCGATGGTCTATGAAAACATTTTGACAGGGCGTTCACGAAAATTTGCAACGGCCGATTTATAACCATCGGTCAAATTATTCATGGCGATGTGCGGCGACACTGAGTGACGTCGCGACGCCATTTCGTATTCAAAAACACTTTCTCTCGCGTAACAAAAAAAATATATGCGACCGAAAAAATTGTCACCCTGAATATACAGGACGCGTTGTGCGAATATAAAGCGTTGTTTTGCACGGTTACATTTCGCCGAGAGTGACCCTCATTATTTTTCATACATTTTGTACGAGCGGCCGTTTTTTCTCGGACTCTTTTTTGTTTTCGACAATGTTCCATCACCAAATTGATTGTACAAACATGATAAATACAGGAATTTTTATTCAGGAATTCATAAATTTATTATAAAAAACGTAAAATTTAAACTACCCTATTCATACAAAATAATTAAAATTGCTTCGGTATAATTGTCATATTCATATTCCTAACAATAAAAAAAACAATTCTTACAAATATTAAGGAGATAAAAACTTCAATCATTGGGAAAAATAAAAAAGTCATATATTTCTTATTCAGCCATGGAATGGTTATTAAGCGCCTAAAATTTAGTATATAAATGTAATACTTTCTCTAGTAATTTGTTGCAGTTGCCGTTTAAAATATTTACTTAATTAATAAATAGTTGAATTAAAATAAGTTGACTAGTTTGTAATGTTGCAGTAATATTGAAATATCAAGTTTTTATATTAAATCTTTGACCTATGAAAAAAAGATAGAAAAATGTTAGATATTTTTTGTTAAACTAAAGTAAATCGTTAAAGAAAAAATAGCTTTTACTGTTTTAGCGCCAGGGTGTAGTGCAGAATCGACCTTGAAGATGCAGTCGTTTATTAAGATAGATGCTGTTCTATGAAAGGAACAAGTTTATCATTAAATAATAATTTATAAAATTCTGCATTGACGTTTCCACCGATGAACATTAAATCTCCAACTCCATAGTAAGAAAAGCATCCCCAAATCATTTTTTTTGTTGGATACTTTGCTGTTAGTCTGATACATTTTTTGGAAAATTTATTATGTTTTCCTCCTTTCATCTGAGTCGATAATTTTCCTCCAGTCTTTTTTAGTTTAGATCCGGTAAATTTTTACCTATTGGAGACTTTTGAACTGCATTTATTTCAAAAGTGGTTTTATCGCTGGTGATCTTGTCATAAATCTATTTTCCTTGAACCTTCTCCGTACCATTTCGACACTGGCTTCAGTTCCTCCACTTTCGATGAACTCTTTTCTTATATCCACTGCAGTTTTAAATCAGTTGATTTAGCAAAATCTTTTCAAAAGACGATCTTCTGGAATGGTTGTTTTCCGCTTAAATCTAGTCACTGTAGATCGACTAAATCCCACCGATGCTGCAATTTTACGGGAATTTCTATTTTCATTATTTAAGGTCGCAATTTACGTTTTGTCAAGTGGGTTCATTTTTTCAATTTAAAATGTGCGTTATTTATTTTTCACTACTACTTCTGCTAAATAAATTAATTAAAACAGTACTTTATATTAAAAAAAATATCCCCTTTTAAACTAAGAAATGAATCTTTCTTTGCCTAAGTAGATTTGATTGACCACTACTCTATGTGAGAGGATTGACTTTCTGATGATGATAAATTAGTGTTAAGAAGGCAAATGTAAAATTTAGTTGATAACTGTTTAACAATCTTTGATTTTATGGCGAGGTAAGTCAAAGGATTTTGATTTCTAGAATATCGTAGATAGGTTTTTGATTATTTCAGAGAATAAACAAGTTTTATTATTAGATAAAAAAAATATGTTAAATTGTCTAGGACAACAGCAAATTTGTTTTTGACGTAGTGGTGAAAAATAAATGTTTTTAAATTATAATAGTTAATCACGTAACAGTTGGAAAATACTATGAGTAAGTTATTTAAAAATATTGCATGTTACAATTCAATTTTCACAGTTACGACATTGCGGATAACAACTTTTATAAATGGTTAGCATGTTCTGTAATCTTTTATTTAATGATTAAAGCTTTCTTAAGCTCAGCATTCTTGCATATTTACATACATTCATCAATATCTTGATCATTTTTAACGACATGCAATCGACTTTGCGACATTTTCTTTGTCTTTTGAATGCTTCTGGATATTAAGTAGCTCTCATTACATCAATATATGATATCGACAGAGTCAGCACATATTATACACATACATTTATTCGTAGATATATGTCCAGAGATATGATGTTTGTCACGGGTTAGTGCCGAGTCAGACGGGCTGACGACGCTCCATTGCCGACTGTCAGGTCAGCGTAACGGATGAGCGACCCAGCATCCAGCTCCCCGGAGTATCGCCCTCTATAAATCCCGACGAGATGATAAATAATCAAAAATAGTGAAATGTGGAAAATCCCGGATCCCGAGACAAAGCCGCTCATATATCCCGAGCCGTAATCGAAAAGCAAATAGTATCGCGCGTCGGGAATTTAGCCAATGTACAGACGAATATAAGAAAAAAATTGGCATCGAGGCCTATATCACTGAATCATCAATATATTAGGATTTTTAATAATTCTGAGATATTTAAAGAGTTGTACAGTAAATAATTTGCGAGTTTTTATTGAAATATCCTTCAAAAATTAAGTAAATGCTGCTTAATCGTATAATATCATGTACTTAAAATACATGGAGGAAATAAATAAATTCGATTGATATATATTTTTAGATTTCTCGATTGGCTTACATCACAATCCTTTTGGGTTGTAGAGTTTGCCATTATTCAATCCTCTGGCGGGATTATGGATGATCACTGAGAAAACTGGTATAAAGGTTATTTCAATATTAGCTACTTTCATTTTTATCGAAAGGGAATATGAAAAGGAGGATAAATCGTTTTGTACTATGACGTCAATAAAAATAATATACGGGTCTTTGATTCAAGGCATTTTTTAATTAAAATAAATCGAAATTTTCCAGAAAATTCTAATACTCTTTATGCCAATTATATGTAGGTGCAGGAAAATATTTTTGAAAATTTGTTTAAAAATACTATCATAATAAAATCACATTTTCATGAATTTTATTATATCTCTAACATTTTCTTAATCGATAATTTCAGATCAGTTTTTTTTTGCTTTAAAAAAATTTAATTTTATTTGTAAATAAGAAAAAAGAGAACATTTTTAACTATATAATTAAATATATAGACAAAGCAATTAATTGAATTAGAAATTAATCTCTAAATTTCTATCTAATCAGTATATTTATTCAACAAAATCGCTAATGTATTTTTACACCGATAAAAAAATATTGTGATTTTGTAAAAGGGTTTAATTAATAAAAAACCTAAGTTCGTATGCTATATAGTTCTAACTTTTACATTTTTTCGATATGTTGGTATACTTGTTTTTGGCGTATCTTGACTAATCGTAATATGTTCCGGCAAGTTTAGTTGTTTTTTTTGTATGTCATTTAAATGAATAAACAAGGTAGATATAATCTCACCGTATACCGTAACGATTGCACAGCAACCGTATATTCTATATTCATAAAAAATAACATTAAAGATGACATTTTTCCAACATTGAAGAATCGTTTGTATTTATGCTAAATGCTGCTTTCTGATTTTTTTTAACTTCTGGAAAAATTCAAAAATAAATTGGAAAATTTTGATGAAAACAAAATGGTGTTGATTGATATGAAGATTTTCTTTAGGCGTGATAAAATTCAACCCATTTTTGTAATATTAAATGTTTGTTAGAACTTCACAACTCCGACTCCGACTCAAAAAAGTTTTATCAGGTTGCTTTCCTACCTCTACATATAGCCATTTCTTTCATGTTATAGTCATAAAAATAAAACAAGATCAAACTTTAATTATTTGCGTTTATTCTTAAAAATAGCATTGATTCTATTAAATTCATATTCATAGAAGCTCTCAGATCGGAATTAAGGTTTTTAAGGGCGGAAAATAACCGCTTTACGGATACTTGGGTTGGCGGTAATGCTGTAACGATCAATGCTGAATCTTTTACGATTTCTAGATACCGCTGTATTGCCATTTCAACATTTAACTTATACGTTCGGTCAATTTTTTCCATCATTTTCAATGCATCATAAAATTCAATTTTAAATTTTGAAATAGAGTCTCCTTCATCTACAATATGTTGGAACTGGGATTCAAACGAGGACGTTTTAGTTTCTCTTGTTCATTGAGATATTTTTCAAAATCCTCTTCAGATTCAGCGGTGTCGGATGAAGATAATGATACTTCGTGTACGCTGCCTGTTGTCGTCTCTTTTTCTAGTCGAAGGCCTTTCATACAAACGGTTAATTCAAACAGAGCGTTTTTAACTCTATTTATTTTTCAATATGGATCGAACCATGGGGTTAACAAAGATACCAACAGAATATCGTTGTCCAGTAAATGTTTTTCTCTACATAACATGCAAACAAGAGGAGAAACAAATGTTCCCTTTCTTTCGACGTGAGAAAGAAGGAGACAAACACATTTTCGTAGACTTTGTGCATTAAATGGATCTCGGTGATTCAACATATCGGCGCGACTTGCCCCTGCAAGTTTTATATTCGTGCACAATACACATTCATTATAATAATTATTATAAAAAAAATCGATTTTAAATTTTAACGAAAAAGGAGTCGGAGTCGCTCGTTTTTCACGACTCCTACTCCGACTCCGACTCCTGCCCAAACACCGCGACTCCGCGACTCCGTCTCCGACTCCGACTCCGGCTCCGACTCCGACTCTGACTCTGACTCCACAGCCCTTCTCTTTACTACACCTAATATATAGATATACGCTTGTTTGATTCAATATTAACATTTTAAAACCAAAAATTGATCTTCATGCTACTTTTTGGAGCACCAATAAGATGTATTTATTAATAAATAAATGGCTAAAATCAGTTATGTCAATAATTGTTTTTTTTTAAATTTATTTTGTGATGCTAAACGTATACATGCACATTCCCTTGGGGATAGATGAGCCGGCGGAATGCGGCGAATCGCTTTGACAGGTGCAGCGCTTCCCACAAACGTTTTAATTCGGAATCAATTTCCCGTTTATCTGTATCGAGTTATGGCCGGGTTATGGGGTGGGTGCGGGCCAAAAACACCGCAGCGTTAATTCGATAACACTGCACACAACGGCCATTACCCGACTCGCGCCATTTTTGTTTATTTATTGCCGGCGCGGCGTGTCCGCGTGGAAACGGCGTCCATGTACTGGCGCACTTGAAACGCGACAAATCCCGAATCCGCCATTTTTTTGCAATTTAGACAAAGCTTTCATTTTTATTGTAATGTCCGAGCGTGGTTAATAATTTAATTATAATAGCTAATTTGATATTTTCTGGTTAAAAACAATTGATTGTGTCACTATCGCTAACCCGGAGGAGTCAACCCACTGTCTTAAACTCGTGTTTGCCACACAGTCGAAAGCACTCACGTCGGCAAGTGGCATTCATTAGCATAATTCTGGTGATAAGTCCCGCGGCGCCAGATAAGAGGGCGCCACCGTCGCCGACGTCCGCGACGCCGCGTGTTAATTCGCCTCGGCTGGGCTCCTAACGAGGCAAGACGCCCTCCTCAGGGTCGCTGCAGTGCTAATGCACCGCCGTCGTGTCATTATTCTGCATTATCTCTTGTCAGATAGTGCAGACGCCCGGCGACTCAGGGAGAAGGGCCAACCCTAATATGCCCGCACAATTCTTTTCGCGATACAATACGCAAAAAAATGTGTCAGAGTGTCAGAGTGCTCAGTTTTCCGACGTATCAATTTTTTAATAATAATTTATGTTAAAACAAGTCATAGGATAATTAACAATAATTAAAATGTCATTTTAATTTTTTAAACAGCCTATATTAAATTCAGATAAAATCAAATAAAATAAATATTGTACAGAAAAATATATTAAAATTTCACAACAATTAATTTATAAATATAAATAATACCATATTTTATAACAATTTATATATCAGAAAATGGGGTTTTAAATTTAATTAATAATTATACATTTTTAAGATAATGCAATGTTATAAATATCGTTAAATAAAATACATTCGATTACAGGTTGTTCCAAAATTGTAAACAATGTTTAACGGGTCAAATATCAAGATGCAATTAATTGACACTGGAAAGTTACGGCGAAACATTCAATAAAACTGTCGTGATAAATAAGTCGTGAGATTGGCATCATCAATTCAAGTATCAAGACAAGGTAAATGGAGAAGAGTCATTCGAATTTCGGAACAATGGTATATGCTATTAAAGAAGATGAAGAAAGACATGTGTACCAATTGTTCGTCAGCATAGTTATTTTTGTACTTTTGAGCTGGTTTAATTTTTAAATGTCAACAATACGATGTCATCAAAGAGCTCTACCGACGTCTTGTGGATGATACTGGTAGTCTCTCGACTGCTTTCTTTTATTACTTTTTCCAAAGCGATGTTAAACAAAAGGAATACTAGGGATCTTCATTTTAAACTAAGTTGTGTTAGGATCGTTAGATTTGCATCTGACTTCAGACATTGCAAGCCCCTTCATAATTCTCAGATTTGAACGAATCTTTAGCGCCTCATATAGTTCAGACCTGCAAAATATTTACAAAAACTATAAAAACAATTTTTAATTAATTTATAATTTATAATTAATTTAAGATGTAAAAGCTTTTGTGTAAATCTATAAAAAAAATACTACATTTATTTAAATATTTGTCATAGAAAAATATTTATATCGCGTCGTATCAGGGTTTCAGGGGAGAAACACTAAAGCATTATTTATTTTACTTTGTAAGATAAAGAGATTAACCAACCGCATATAATGTTAAAATATGAATTGTGATTAAATTACATTAGGACTTAATACACGCTGTCATTACAGAATTACAATATTAATGCCGCCAATTACAAAGAGCAATTATTAAACTGACAATTTAGAAAAAAATTCCAAACTGTCGCGCTTTTTCCATTTTTTTTAACCCAATAACGTCTCTTGTTTTTATTACCGTAATCAACTTTAATACGAAAAGTGGATGAAATTTTTAATAAACTTTTTTTATATTATTATTATACGCACAATGAAAGTTAATTTAATTTAAAAAAATGCGTTGAAACGTGCGTCGTTTTTTACCTATTGCCGTATTAAAAAATATGACAAAAAACTTGCTGGGGTGGCCTGTGTGCATTAGGGCGCACTCATCTCGGCCGTTTGTTGAATTAAAAAAAATGTTATGGTGTTGCCATTACGGTGCCATAGTCATTATGGCGATAATGTGACCCCCCATTAAAATAATAATATTTCGCACAGAGCCAAATTGTAAAATATGTCGGTAATAAAATCGGTGCAATTGCGACCCTCGCCCCCTAGCTTCAAGGGGGTGCTTTGCCAAGAGGGAATTTTACTTGCACCACACAAAAAGCGAAAATAATACAAATGCATTTTATTTTAATAAAAATATGATGTGCAAAAAATATCGTTAGCAATATATCACGCGAAAAAATATTTTTCTAATATTCTCTAAGTTCTCGACATTAAAATTTTATGTCCTATCTACTTTTCGCGTGATAAAAAATTTAGAATACCCA
Organism: Philopotamus ludificatus; assembly: GCA_022495035.1. Lineage (NCBI taxonomy): Eukaryota > Metazoa > Arthropoda > Insecta > Trichoptera > Philopotamidae > Philopotamus > Philopotamus ludificatus. Next base: position 54,477 of record JAGXCT010034249.1, read on the forward strand.
TAAACGCCATAACGCAAGATTTATCTTGGATAATGATATTAAAAAAAATGTCTATCCATCAGCCGTATATAATTGAGACATTAAATTGTATATGAGCACATTACTGATGTTTATAGAAAATTTTATGTGATTTTTATGTCGTTCTTTATCAATACGTGTCAAAAGCTTTTTTCGTTACGATACAATGGAGAATGTTAAATTTATTAGACTTATTTTTTAAGCATATATTAAAAAAAAAATGATAACTCACCCCATAGTCCTAAAGTTCTCAGTTTACAGATAAAACGTTTTTGCAAATACCTCTTGGATCAAATGAGAATTTACCACACCCTCCATACCTGAAAGTATAGTTTACAAATAGTCATATATTAAATAAAAGAATATGTAATAATTTTAAAGTTAACTTACCTTTGTTGATTAGATTTGATTTTATTTGTGTTTGTTTTGATTTCGATTGTGTAAGAAAATATAGATTTACATTATAAACCAAAAAGGTATTTCTTAAAGTTGAGGGTATTATTTTGGATCTTCTCAACCTCAATGTTTTTAAACATACAACACAGGCTTTAAATTGTATATCCAATAAAATAATCAAAGCGCCTTAATAATCCTGTTGTAATTATAATTAACTGTTTATTTGTTCCTGATTGAAGTCTTCCTATACAAATAACAATTAATAAGAGAAAAATAATTAATAATAAAAGTGGTAATAATATAGATATACCAAATCACCAAAATTTTTGTTGTTGAGATTATTTTGGTACACTTGTCCATGGCGTATCTTGACATTGGTGTTCATATCGAATGATTACTTTATTTTTTGGCTGTCGACGTGGTGTCTGAGACGATATTTTTATTTGTAGAATGAAATAAATATTTTTGACCAAAGGCAACAATGCAGCCTTCGTATTCATCAGACCTATTCTCTTGTGTCCTCTTCCAATTCTTATATATCTATGACAATATTATGTTTTGCAAACATTGAGGAGATAGCGACATAATCGTTAAAAATATAATGTCAGTGGATGGAAACCACAACGAAATAAACAAAAATAATATTTATAAATAAATACAGATTTTTTTATGAGGTCATATTTTCTTTATACATAATAATTATATAATATAATGGATATAATTTAGAGAAAAAATAATTTATGAGCAAGAATATTCTGCTTAGCGTAACACTAAGGAACGAAAAAATAAAACGATTCCTTGTTTTAGCGAATTTGTGTTGAACGAAATTATTTATATAGTTTTAATTTCTATGCGTCCTAAGAAGGAAGCTTACAAGTGCATACTGTGTCTCATTTTGAAAATCGGCTACATTGGTAATAAATTAAGGTTGTCAAATTAAGACGCAGTATATTTAAATTATATTACAGTACTTATATATTAATAATAGTATATTTCCAAAATGTGTTCATCCATAATCGATAGAATCTTAATACATTTAATTAAGAATAAACTATTTTGATATTATGTTATTGGCCCAATAAGTGAAAATTAACATATATTAAATAATATTAATAAAGATATGTATATCAAGAATTACTTTTTTTTATAAATCATTCTAACCAGTATTAAGGCTTACAGCATGCATATTTTTTCAATAATGAAAGTTAACCGCAAATGAGCTAATTTATTATTAATTGATAACAAAATCACATATCCACAAATACTCAATGTTAAATAGCATAATTACTTATTTATTAAAATATATATTTTTTTTCTAAGGATAAATTTAATCAAATGCCATAATAAAAAATTATATATAACCAGTGTTATGGCTTGTAGGTAACATGCATATTATTTGGATAATGCAAGTTAACCGCGACTGAGCTGAGTTAGTTTTGAGATAGGTGTCCAACGAAAACTATGAATTATTTATAACATTAACAAGGGGGTATGTATTCATAAGTGAAAAAGACTCATTATCTTTGCAAGTTTTATAAAAATATTTATGTAGGTAGTTTAGTGCTTTTAAATTAATTAATTTAATGTCGACTATAATTCGTTAAATAAATAATTTTAAAACAAATAACATAAATTACAATCGAACTCAAATAATTATAAAATTAACTAGTGTCATAGATTGACACTGGGGGGAATTTTAATGTGAGAGACTCATTCCACTTAAATAAAATATTTATCTTATTATTTATGAATCACCATATGAGTGAATGGCGCTTTAGAATCTTAAATATGTCACACTGGTTTTCGCGAGACCTAAATATTCCATAAACATATAAAATGGTTTTATTGGCTGCAACAGGCTTGTTTTTATTTAAAAACAAACCGTGATGTGGAATAGAAAGTAGATATGCAATCAAAATCAGAACAAATTTCTTTTCCTGAAGCATAAGGATAATTTTTTATTAATAATTTATTAAGTAAATATTTTTAAAACAATAAATTTATTATTACAACGAAATTTTTTCCGTCTTATGTTTCAATGAATCAAATTTTAGCGTAGATAAAGAAATTTTCAATGCATTTTAAGTACACACTTTATAGCTACATAACAACTCTTTTGCAATATTTTTCCGAAATCTAAGGTTCGAAATCCAATTTCAGTGACAACTAAACCAGTTGAGCGCAAATCTTTATGAAAATCTAATTGATTCAATTAGTGAATCCGATTTGAAACAAAAAAACAAAGATCCCCAATTTAATTATTTTATATGATTAAAAAATAATTACTAAATAAATTATAAGTGTTTTAATAACATTTGTTTTAGCATTTTTGTGTTCCATTGTCGTAAAAGTATGGAAAACCCTGATCTACACCAATCAAGTTGCAAGGATGAAAGATGATTTTTTTTTCTGAAAAACCTCACAAGATAAAATATAACATTTCGCCCTATTTATCTTTTATAACATTGCCGGTTCCCTAACCGAGGGCCCTAATGATGATGCAGTGGCAAGGATTTATATGCAATCACGATGCAGGCGGCAGAGCAGCTCGCGCCTATAAAACGAAACCTAGAGGCCTACGTAGGCGTCGGCAGATAACTCCGTCGTAAATATGGTCGAGGTGCTCGAATAAAAATTTACGACGCCACTTTTTTATGGGAGCGCAAAGAGTTAAATCTTCGTATTAAAAGGAATCACCCATAACGGGACGAGGGTAGGGGCGGCGTCGTGTCCCTCGCGCCGTTGAACAATCACTTTATGTCGCGGGTCGAAATTGAAAACACAGTGATATTTGATGCCAATAAATCGCAACAGTCAATCAATCAAAGGGTTAATAAAGATTCTAAAGATGCAAGGCGAATGAGTCTCACACACCAATAATTCTCCAGTGTCAAACCACGACACTGGTTAATTTTTATATTATTTCAGTTGGATTGAAATTGATATCATTTGTTTATAAATATTTATTTAACGAATGATAAATGGCATTAAATTGATTATTTCTAACGCCCTAAACTACCTGAATTAATTTTTATATAAACATGCAGAGGTAATGGGTCTCTTTCACTTACACACCCCCTGACCAATGTTATAATGAAAATAATATATATAAATATATAATAAAAATAATATTAATTTGTTGTATTATATTATATTATTTTGGGGGCTATATAGATTTAATTGTACCTTTTTTGTTTTGGTATACTTAAATATGGCTAAAAATAACCAAAAAACATATTTTATTTGTGGAAAAATACATTTTTTTTAACCATTTGAAACGTCATCATGTTTTGAATCTGTATTAGTTAGATATGGATCCCTGCGACTTCATCTTATTTCCGAACTATAAAGATCTAAGTAGATAATCCCCATAAAAACTAAATATATTAATTTAGGAATACAATTAACTTTGATTCTTGATGTCATTGAAAGCTAGGTTGTTATTAAAAGAAAACCTAAATAGGCTGTTGTTGTTTGATAAATAAATTATAAAGATTTTATTAATTAATACGTTAAAAGTAGTCCAGTTTATTATTTATATTTTGAGGTATAAATATTTAAGAGTTATATTTTATATATATATATATAGGTTCGAAAAAGATTTTGAAGATCCGAAGGTTGCATGTTGTATAACTCCCAATCAGGTCCTGGTCATTGTCAAAAAAAATTCTCAGAATTCATCGACTTCAGTGAAATGTTGACCAATGTTAGCTTAGTTGAGATTAACTAACAATAACATCAAAAAAATGTTTGTTACCAACAAGTCATATCAAATATATAATTTATCTATCTACATCTTTTTTTGCGATCAATGTTTCACTATGTTATAGTATTATTTTACATTACCATAATTCTGCTTAATATTAATATTGTTAGGTAGATAAAGATTTTTTTTTTTTGTTATCAGATAATGCATTGATTGTATTAAAGTTGATATATTTCTAAGCACCCACTACCTATATAAATGGCAGATAAAGATTATATAAAGATGCAATGAGTTAACGAGTCTCTCAGTTTCTCTACAATTTCTTCCTGGAGGAAGTGTTAAAAGAATTTCTAGAATTCATAGATTTTGCCAGAAAGTTAAACCAAATGGAGCCATAACCGAGCTTATTCGATGTTAATTAATATTATTTTAATAGATTGTTGTTACCTACAAGCTATGCTTTTGGTATTAGAAGTTAATATGGCTATGACACTGGTATTAATTTTAACTTTAACCATATAAAATAAAGAAAAAAGCTCTCTTCCAAGTTATTTTCATTTATGGACTTTCCTTGCATACTTTTTTGAGGCATTTTAATATTTTAATAAATAAAAAAAAAGTTCAAGTTTATATTGGCTAAAAGCAACTTACAGTAATGTAAATTAGGTAATTAGCGAGATCCATAATGTTTAAGTAAAATGTAATAGATTATATTATTCAATGAGCCAAAACATAAAGAACATAAATATAATTTACAACAAAATTACGACTAAGAAACGGTGATACATAAAAGTTATAAAATTTCATAATTAATTGTCAGGATATCTGTATTTAAAATACTAAACTTTTGCAATATTTAGTAAATGGCCATACAATTTGTTTAAACATTAAAATAAATCAAATACCGAAAATCCACTAAAAATTATTTTGCCAAAAGTTAAGCATATAAGACATTGCATTTAAAATTGAGCCTGATCAATTTTAAATGCAAATATTTTAGTACACATTAAAAGTTAATAACGTATACAGAAGAATAAAATAACATGTGTTTTCGGACGCAATTACAACATATTGCGTCTGAACATGCTTATATTTTGCTTAAAATTAAAATAAACAGGAGATAACCATATTTCATCGTTAAATGTGTATTATTACATTTATTGAATATTGTAAAATGAATCTAATAAAAAAATCTTATATATAACCTTTAAAATTTGTAATATTATAAAACATTAAACATTAAGTATCTATCATAAAATATATAATAGTTTTATTATTTTATTAATATAGATAAATTACGTATCAATATATACATAATATATAAAAAATATAATTACATAATTTATATTAAACTATAATATTAATATATCAGTATCGCATTTATGTCGCAAAAACGAAGAATAGAATTATTGTATAAAAAATAATAAAATTCATTAAAAAAAACAGTATTTTTAAAAAATAAATCCACAATCAGCACAACCAACATCAACACCACCGTAAGTCCCTGAATTACAATGATATAACATAAATATACGAGACTAGCGAATTGCATCACTCTGTAAACGAAGTCTGAAGTATTGATATAATTATAATATTTTCTTTATTATAGATAATATATAATTTCTAGGGAGTATGTAAAAAAACATTTATATAAGCTTAAATAAGTTTTATTAACAAAAAGATGTAATAAGCAAAAATAAACAATTCTTAACTATCTTAAAAATGTGTAAAAGTTACAATTTTATACTAACGCATTATTTATTAAAAATTCTGTTAATATTTATAATACTAACCTGCACATACTACGTAAAAATTAAAAATTAAAAATAAAACAGTTATGGCAACAAAATGTATAAAATTTAAGATCAAATATTTAGACCTAGCTAGAGCTATATTTTTTTGAGTAGTTAATTGATTGCTTCTGGTAAAAGGGTCAATAGTTCGTTGAAGAGATTTGCATTTTCAGTCGTTGCTGCTAGCATTAGCGGTGTCT
>JAGXCT010034250.1:0-45617 GCA_022495035.1 Philopotamus ludificatus
GAGAGTTTGGTAAGGTCCATGCCCTCAGCGAGTGAGAGCCTTGTGACTGACAAATAATGATGATGATGCGAAATAAAGATAAATAGCATTTGGTTGACAACAAAATATAACACGTGGCGTTATAGGAGGTTTTTTTTTTATAATTAAATTAATTAAAATAGAAAATCATGAAATTATTCATTTTTATAAGAAGATTTCACTGCATTGATTGCAGAAGAAGCAGGGAAATGGTATCAAGTGTAATCAGTGGTAGGGAACCTTTTCCCCCTGTGGCCCAAACCTATACGAAGGTGTCATGTACGTGTATGTATTGCAAGGAATCGATACGCCAAAAATTGACCACGCCTGCTATCGGCCACGTATCGGCACCGTGCTGCTCTCGGGCTAAGAACACAACAATACACACATACACACAACACGTATATATCTCACGTGGGATCTGGTGATTTGACATCGCTCCTGAGCATGTTTTATCTCCTCATCCATCATCCTGTCACGTGGAAGGAGCCGATGTGATGATACAACACGTTCACCTCTATTGTTCGAACGGCAGCCGTCGTTCTCGAGGAGCAACTATACTTTAATGCCCCTCAATCTCGTCAATTGGAAAAGTATTCCAGATTAATGGCGTCCCAGCGACGCCATATTAGGATCAAGGTGACGGAAGCAATCTGCGCACCGTGCGCAGCTAGAAAGAATTTCTGCTCCGGGCGAGCCTTAAGCACGTTTCCGGGCTGCGACTCTGCCAAATCCGGAATCGGAAGTCGCGAACTCATGAAAAACCATATAACCAGTTTTAATAAAAAAAAAAATAGAGTGCTTTTAAATTATTTTTCTGGATATACCTCTGCGGAAATTGCGATCCATTGCTAAATACAATTTGCATGCGACACCGGATATTGACAGCGGTTTTATCATCCCGTTAATTACGGAATGTCACAGAATTAATAGACCCCGACAGATGATATTGGGCAGGTGGTGGCGCTGCAAGGGCCAATTGTCCCGGAACCCCACCACATCACTTCCGGTCAATTTCGTGCGACTTGTATCCCTGAAATTTCTCCTCGCACACACATTCACCTATTATATAAGACTAGGACATGATCGATCCGTATTTGCTCGTCGCTAACAAATTAACGAATAAACTCGATTCCCAATCGACCAATTCGTTGCCGATGCCTTAAATTAATATATACCCAATGTACAGTTCACTTTACAAACACAATTAATCCCTGCGTTTTTTTTTTAAATTAATTAATCAATATCATCCGAGCATAATTTTGATTCACTCAGCTTTCAGTAGCTAAATTATTCATAGAATCGGGATCAGTATACGGCAATGATAATAAAATATAATTGTATGTGTATGTACATGTAATAAAGACGGAATTGTGACCATCTTGCAGATACGATAAATGGTTTGATTATCCAATAAAGTTTATGGTAACCGACAGTATTTTGATGCTGCAATACAATTTCGCTGCGTATGGATATCGGTTTATAAATTGAATCAGCGCTTTTCAAGTGGCGATTTATCTACTGATCTAATGATGAATAAATTATAATAATAGCTATAAATACGAGATTTATAAAAAAAAATACATCATATACCATGTCTGTTTTTTCTGATTTTAGAAGTACTCTTTAGATGCTCAATATTGGCATAACATCATATTTTTATTTTTTAAAAGTAGGGAAAAATCACACGGGGCCATATCAGATGAATGACGGATAATTTTTTTAACAGAAAACAATAATACTAGGGGGACCCGAAAGAGATCGCGTATTTTATAACCTAATGTTAAGTCCAGTTTATGTCATAATGCGGTGAAGAAAACATGTCTATAAATTATTATTGCTTAAAACTATTGTTTAACATTATTTATGTGAAATAAAATGTATATTATTGTTAAGGATAAAATGTCGAAACCAGAAATTGACAAAGGACACTGTATACTTATTTTTTGATCAGAGCTTGAATGTCAGTAAAGCTACTAAAGATAGGTTTCAGAGGTTCAAATTGGGATATAGAAATCTAATATATATATATACATTAATATAGACGACCTGAAATTTGATGATGACATATGGAGATCCCTAGTAGAGTCGGATCCTCGAAGAATTATAGTAGAGACTTAAATCTCTAAGGTATTATTATCCAATTCTTAGTTATCGAGACGAAGAATTCGACCCTTTTTACACCAAATAGTAACTGGAGATGAGAAATGGATCGTTTATGATTACATATGTTGAAAAACATAGGTTTTCTTCGAATCAAACTCATTGTTCCGATCCCTAAAGCTGGTTAAACACTCCGAAAAGTTATTTTGTTTTATTTAAGTAAGAATTATTGAAACTGGGTAAAAAAAATAATGCAGATTTTTACTGTCAACGTCCAATTTTGTTCAACAGAATGGGAATAATTCTTCACTGCGATAATATACGCTCTCATAAAGCATGAATGATCTATGATAAAATTCAGAAATTAATCTGAGAGGTTCTGTCACACCTTTTTTATTCCCTAAAAATTGTTCCTCCATATTACTTTCTCTTTAGATCGATGGATCACACCTTAAGAGGAAAACGAATCCAAAAACCACTCGAATGAGTATTTCGATTCTAAGCCGGGAAAAACTACAAAGAAAATGGGAAATAGTTTCTAATAGTGATGGAAATTATGTTTGTACATCCTATATGGCTACCATTGTCAAGATACGTCAGAGACAGTTGTACCAACACAATAAAATATTGTGTTCGAGTTAGCATGTTATTGCTTTGAATTTTTAAAGGTACGCTCGTGTTCAGATAGTCGAATCTAACTGATAAAAAAACAGGAATAATTAATCCTCATGTTTATTTCAGCTGGAAGGGAGCATGAATCTTTAAAAAAAAATCATCAATTTAAACCGTGAATCCTTGGCCTTTTTATAATGAAACGAGATTACTGTGCTAGCATTTAAAGGAGCTGACGTATTTATTAAATTTCGTGGAGAAAAATACGATACTGAATGGTATAAATAAAGTAATCCAATCTTTGTACAAAATAAAGACATTAAAACTAATTTGATTGTGGAGGAAAATGATTTATTTGGAGTCTGAAACTAATGAAATAAAATAATGTCGATTACGAAAACAGTAAGTGATACAACTATATTTTTAATATAATCCCAGTCAACTAGAAAAGAAATAAAATTAGGATGAACGTGAAAAAGAAGAAAGAATCAATCGCATTAATTACAACACGTTTTGTATATATTTTTAAAGAGCAGCCATTTTGAATTTATATTTTTAGGTTATCTGTAAATAACCTAAAAATAATAACCAATTTGCACAGCTTCGCCAATCTTTCATTGTCCTATAATATAAGTTAAGTCGTAACCGAAATAGGAATATATCACCACTAAAATAATTGTTATGATCCAGTCGTAAGCTGCGACATTTGTATGATAAACAAGATGGCGGACGAATATATTGATTTATTATGATTATATTTAGTTAAATTTTGATGATATATTTATAGTTATTATCGCTGATATATACATAAATGGCAATTAAGATACTATAAGAGAGTAATTGTTTGAAAGCTGTCTCTTTTAAGGATTATTCATTCAATACCACTCGAAGTTTCCACTTCCGCAGTCTCAAGAGGCGAATCGATCAGGTTTCTCATCCACTTTATGTATGGAATATGCGATACAAGATAACAACGTCCTATATATACATTATATTATATATACATACATTCATAATTACACTTGAAATACTTTATGAAATACCTAATTATCCTAAGAGAGGGCGTAAAAAAAATGAGAAAAATACGTAATGATGTAAGAGCACTGTGGAACTTAATTCGGGCAGTACATAAATGTCCAAAATGGTACTCCACCCAACACCCTTTTGTGAACCTCTGCTAAAACCTCGGAAGTCCAAAAGGCATTACGTTTAACACCCTCCAGATAAGACGTGTACTATGTTTACGACCTCTAAATTTATATATAATACATTTTTTTTTTCGACAAAAAAATCTCTGAAAAATGTATATTTTCGTCTACGAAAAAAAAGACAATGAAGCGGAGAATATGCTAAAAAAATGCTAATGTGTACTCACAGCCTCCAGAGCTCTTGTCCAAAGTCAACCTTTCACACGAGTGTCACCTTGGTCTCGGAGTACAATTGCACCTAGCATGCACCTCATTTGGATGCAAACTGCGAGTGTAATAACGATGCAACTACAGGGTGTTTCGTGACTATACATACGGTAATGGAGTGCGATTTGGGATTCGTACTACGCCCCCCACGTGCACTGAGAGCGTGCGTGCTCAACATGCTACCATCGTGATTCGAATAGGGTCCATGTTGGAGAGGTTAGTAAAGTTTTGCAAAAGTTTCCGCTCATAAAAGCTGTGTTAAAAAAATACTTTGAATCTCGTGAACTGTGGAAGTCCAATTGCCACAATTATTTTTTATTACAGAATCTTTGCTGAACATCTGAAAACGGTATTTAAAACACACGATGTTATCGAACTCACCTGATGAGGCTGAGATATTAAAGTTTCTTGACTTTATTTGTATATTGTATATTGATGTTATTTTAAATTAAATCGGATCCAAATGAAAATAAAAAATTACCTGAATCAAGGATCCAGACTATAGTCTTATTACTGGAAAACTCTTGAAGGAAGCTCAAGTAAAATGCTTATAGCTGATAACCTACATATTTAAAGCTGTATTTAGTCTAGGATATTATCTAGATCAGTGGAAAGCATGTGAAATCATCATGATTCCCAAGATTGACAAAGATCCTAAAGCCCAGATTCTGAAGGCAGAGTCCTACAGCCCAATAAAATATTATTAATAAAAAATAAAATCACTCCTGATCATCAATTCGGTTTCCGAAAGACCCACTCAACTGTCGAACAAATTCACAGAATTTTTATAATTTATAACCCAGGATTTTAACAGATTATGATATGATAAGGACTGCTGCACAAAATCAAGAAAAGTCTTCCCTATTATATAATCCTAAAATCGTACATTTCAAATAGACATTTTTGTGTCAAGAAAAATGGATAAAGAAAAGCACTCCTACATAATATACTTTGGAGTACCACAGGGAAGTGTAATGGGTCAACCCCTATATGTACTATTCACTGCTGATATGTCCTGAACAGCTAAAACACCCTAATTGCTATCTATGCGTATGATATGGGGATCCTGGCATCATCACACCAGGATCCAGAAAAAGCAATCGAAATGCCTCAAAAACATCTGACAAATGTTCACCACTGGCCAGTGGCGGATGGTGACTTTTTGGGGGGGGTTTTCGGTTGTCTCAGGATTAGGACGAATTATAAATAATAAAATAAAAACAATGTATGTAACAGGTATGAAAATTCTTATTATATTAAAAAATATATAATTTTCGAAGTATAAAAAAATATATTATGGCTATATATTTTTTGAAAATTGTGAAAAAACTAGGAAAAAATTACATTTTATATTTAATATATCCGGACATTTTAAACACTAGAACTAAAAAAGCAACTGAAGCTCACAAAAAAGAAAACAAAACCAGATTCTTGAAGATAATGAGTAAAGGCTTCAGCCCCGAGGGGCCCCCCCAACGATCGGGGGTCTGATGCTCCAGCATTAAAGCATCCATATAAATCCGCCACTGGTTAGAAATCTGAATAGTTTATCTACAATCAATCATTTCATAAAACTGAAGAAGGGTAAACTGTCTTCTTATTAACATTGATAGTAAGATACTTTCCAGACAAACTCAGTAAATACCTGGGAATATGCTTAGTTTTTTGTATAAGCTTCAAGAAGCATACAACGAATAGGAGAGAGCTTATCTTTAAATCTATATTACAACCGATGGTGATCAATTGTATTCAAATTTGGAGCACTGAAAAATCCCTAAACATAAGTGCAGTAAACCGCTTCCTAATCAGGTGCAGCTTGGTTTCAGCCTAATGAAATATTCAGGTATTATTTAAAAATCCACCCTGTGATGGAACAAATCAAGTCCTATATAATTAAATATAACTATAAACTACAAAAATCATTCCAACAAATAAGTATAACAGCTGAGAGAAGAAATCTCATATACAAAAAGACGACTAAAAAGGAGTAGAAGCTTCGATTAAAAAAATATAACGAAAATGTCCTTGGACTTGGTGATTCTCTACAACAGAGTTTTCTAGATAAAAGCTACAGAATGTATTCTTGTACAGATGCAAAGTAATTAATTATTTAAAAAAATAGATATTGTCTTGCTACACTTATTATTGACGTATCTTGACATTGAGTAGCCATATAGGATTCGTTTTTAATAGATAGTTGTAGAAAAGGTTTCACGTGTTTTGGTGTGCTCGGAGATTTTTAGCTTGTAATTTTTTTTTGGCCAAGCTACATTGTTAGCCTTCGTATTTTTCGGTCATTGTCCTCTAAGGTTTCTTTTTATGTCCGTAAATTAAAGTGAAATCATGGAGTTTTGATACTACAAAGCTAACACTATTGCGGCATAACGAACATCAAAAAAGGCGTATGATGTATCATAAATGTATAATATACATTTCAAAAGTTATAGATGGTGCGGGACTGCTCGGAGTCGCAGTGCAAAGCAGCGTTTAGCGATGAGATCCCTCTTCACTCCGCTGCCGCCTCGCATCCATCCAATACACGACGCTGGTAGCGCTAACGAGCACACAACGCTCTTGCTCTACACCGAGCGGCGTAATACTAAATATAAATTTAATTTATATTTTCATGTACAAAATATGTAATCAATGGACATATATAAAATATAGTCTTTCTCAATTTGCTTGGGGGTGCTGCAGCTTCATAATGTATATGAAAGAGCGTTCCCTGCTTCTTTGTGTCGACGATTAAAGCTTCGAAGCCGTCCCAGAATTTACACATCTCGTCTGATTTAAAACAAAAGATAACGAAACAAATTTGGAAGTTAGAGAACAGCCATAATGGCAAATATGTGCTAATTTGGACTTCAAACGCATCTCCCGTCTTGATTCTTCGCAAAGATCATGGTCAAGTTCTAGAGGACTCTCAACAGGCCCGTTCTGAAATGCAGGTCTGAATGTTGGACTCTGACAAAGCAAGATGATGCGACAAATGTTCTGAGATTAATATTTGGAATTGATTTCGACAATGATGAATAGCTTTTTCTACGCAACGAGGAACTGTACTGGTAATACAGGGATAGTCAGATTTCTAAGAATGCTGAATAGTCCGCTACGGAGAAAGCTTATGTCAACAAGACCAAGGCTCAGGTGGTTGGACTGTGTACCTTCGGAAGATCGATTATGATGATTAATGTTGCTGGATTAGGCCAGAGCACTACACTAGAGCTAATTTCCCATATAATAATGAATAAATAAATAAATTTCCGCATATTTTTCTATCAAACCTCGCATATTATGAAATCTTAGGATGTAAAAAAAATATATAAAACCGGAGGATATAAAACTTCTTTGTCATAGTGAGACAAAGTGGTACTCTGCCACTTTCTAAGTGCTATCCTATGGTACATTTTTACTTTATTCCACAAAAAAAACGCAAATTAATACGCAGTTAATTAAGATAAAACTTAAAATGAACTAAAAACTAATGTTAATATGAAGCATAAGATATTATGTTACGTAAAACTAAAAGGTTTTAGCTAGAAACTCGCAAAGCTGGTTGGTGTAAAGTAATAGAGAAGATAAAACGAATAGCAGTCAGAGCTGATGTTATTATTCTGTGCAATTTTCCCGGTATTCTCTAGTTATTTCAATTTTTCAGTGAGGCGAACATAAAAAATAACGTTTAATATTACGTGCATATACGATGGACATAAAAAACATTGTTAAGACCTACCTATTAATACAAAATGGCGGTTTAATATTCATTTGAATGTAGAAAAAAATACAATTTATTTTCGGAAAATATAATAAATTATCCCATTGAGTCTAGTAGAGCGTATCGAGGATCATGTGGGTCATGATCCTCAATTAGGAAGGTCTCAGATGCGAAAGACTTGACCTGATTCAGATGCAAAATATAATATTCAACCATTGTGTACATTACGTCTGATTTAAGAATAAATGTACAGATTTAGAATTCGCAAAGAGCAAAAAATACGAAAAAAAACATTTTATGAAGCAATATTGTGTCTGAAAACAAATATGAATTCTATTCTTAATAGCCGTTTCGGCTTTGTAAAAATAGATGATCCATAAATAAATTTAATCGAGTTTAATAATATTATTAGACTCCATCAAGCATTCCAAGTTATGGAATAAGGCTAATATATATATTTTAAAAGTATAACAAATTACATCCAATGTCCGTTGATAGCTTAATACATATGTATGCAATGTGTTTCCTTTGAGCTCCATGACCTCTACTGGATACTAGCCGCATTTTCCAATCAAGGTATGTTAATTTTCACTTTCAAATAAGAGCTGAGTGCAATCTTGGTTCACATTCCAACATTGACATAATAAAATATAAAAATATCATTTTTCAAATATTGACGCCCAATCACTGGCATCGAATAAATTGATTAATTTAACTAATGGTTAATGGCAAAATTTTCGCGATAGCTCGAAACTATAACTAGTTTAGTATCCCATCAGCCTCAGCCCAGACACTTTCGAAGTAACTTACACCGGGCAAAGTCAAAGTTTCTTAGGTCGCCCCTATCTGCTCCGTTTAAGCCCCTATGAATATTTATACGTAAAGAAAATTGTATTATTTTTTTTAATACTAATAATTATTATTCTATATATATACACAGCGTATATTCTTAATAGCATTAGTTCAATACACCATTAACCCTCAATTATGGCTTACGTTAATCCTCTGTTACGACCCCACCGGTTCCGGTGCGGATTAACCATCTGTGCTTCGTTTTTTTGGGGGTCCCGGAATGAAATCCGGTTTTCGAAAATCGATAGGGTCAAGTGTCGTGCAAAACGGAAAAATTAATTAAGAGAGGCAGAAATTTTATAATTTGAAATATGTTACAATCGATTATACAGGTTTTTATACGTAAAGTCAGTATGAAACATTTTCAGTAAATGTTTAGCATGAAAAATTATGACGCAATGCTCTAGAACAGCGATTGTCGAAGTATATTTTGGAAAAAACATTTTGTTTACAGTATATTATTAATTCAATTTGAGAAAAACTTATATATTCTTCAGAATAAATGACTGATCTAATTAGCACAACAAGAGAGCTTTAGTCCATCCGTCACGGCGCCTCAAAAACAACCGCGTCAAACGAAGGGGTCTCTCAAGCACTTCAAGTCTAATATTTCTACATTGTTTTTTTTTTAAATGAATAAAAATAGTTATTCATGATATCCTTCATAGTTTGTTGGATATTTTGGATGTTTAACTAATCAATATGACGCGTAAAAGCCAACACTATTGGCATTGTCTCGCCGCAGACTGAGCTCTCGCAGCACGTGTCACTTGAACGTTTCGCAATCAGTACATCGTACCGGATATGAGCGAAAAAAACATCGCTGGCGTGGCAACTGCAGTGAGTATTGTTGTTTTTATTTTTTTTACAATTGCTGACAATAAATTACAATGATTATTTATAGTATTATAGACTTTTTTAGACAAATACAAAAACTTAGCGTCGCCATTTTGTAAAACCGTGTTAAAAAAAAATTAAAATGAAGGATGCATTTGGGCGCTATGATGAGTTTTATAAAAACCATCTTTGAAGCACGTCTAGGAAGCAATTTTTGGACGTTTAGCTGTTTCAGCGAATCTACCTTTATCTCCTCAATGTCAGCAAAACTTCGTCCTTTTGTGATTTTTTTTGTATTTCGTATTTGTGAAGGAAAAAATCGCATTGGGCTGAATCCGAAGACTAATGCATCATAATCGTGTTTTTTTGGTCAAAACTTCTTGGAACAAGATCAGAACTATAGTAAAGAAGCATTACAACCTTAAGATTAACATTATAGAAGGGTTTTGAATGTGATTTTACAAAAAAATTGCGCTTGAAGAACAAAACCGTGCTTCTACTTCATAACACTGCTCATCCCACGACTAAAGGTTCACCTTGTGATGATCAAAATGAAGGTAAAATTAAAAGATAGACGGTGATTGGATAAAAAAAAATAGCTGTCATGCTTCATAACACCATAGTAACTGGCCAAAAGAACGTAGTAGATCTCCTATGTTTATAAAAAAATACTTAAGAATAAGTGACAACGTGGATTACAAGGTTTTCTATTTGGAGATTGTCTTTATCATCAGTTTTATGATTGCGGTTCTTAATTATCTACGAGCGATATCTTTATTTCTTCATTATGGACATTTTTACCCTCATAAGTCTACATGAAAAGCAATAAACTACACAAGTTAAAATATTGATAGAGCAAGGTCAGGAAAATAGTAAGTTTTTTTCATTTAGGCATTATTTTGCCATTTTCATTTTTTTCCTCTTAAAGTTCTAAATTTTCCGAAACACATGAAACCTTTTTAACAGTTAGCAATAGACTCATTAACCAATATGGCTACAAATGCCAAGATACGTCAGAGACAAGTGTATATATCCATATAATATTTTTTTACCAAGTCCTAATTCCGCTTTCTTCAAAATTTAATAACAATGAATCTGTCAGATCTTCAGATGATCATTAGAAAAATGGTATAATCCGCATGTTTTTTTAATAGCTCAAGAAAGCTGCAAAAATAGCAACAGAAGATTGCTATTTATCTCCATCTACCTTTTCATGCAGTGGATATCTAGACTTTCAAGATGGAAAATAAAAGCTTGATGGCTTCTACATAGATGCGGTGCTAGTGATGGATACTTCGCATCCCATAGCCGACAAAATAAGCAATATGTCGATCCTCGAGGAGCCGAGTATGAATAATGTAGCACGTCTATCTAGAAAATGTCAGCTTTTCGGTATTTTCCAACACATGGTGATGACGCTGTGACTCTGTGGCAATCTTCTTCAAATACAAACTCTTCGCCAATTGGATGATATCCATTATATTTAGATAAACCAAAGTTTTGCACGCATTCAATTCTCCGCATAATTTCGACAAATCAGTTTACATCGCGCACGATTCGTCTGGTGTGATCCTGTTTAATTTGATTTAATTAGAAAAGTTTTGAGTATGTTTCACGGCTTATATGAGTAACGCTAACAAGATTCGCTATGAGCATGCTGGTGTTGTGCTACAATCAAATTTATAGACTTATAGAAGTGAGGAGATTAAATCGCTCGAGTCGCGCTCGAAACTTGCTTAGGGAATTTCTGGCGAGATTTTCCGATTTTCCGACAAGTTTTCCATGAATTTTTAATGCTGCGGGAAATTTCGGGGTCGGCGCGCGGGGAATGGCCGCCATAAAATTTGCATGCCGTTTGATTCGACATTAGCACGGGTCACATGATTATATCTTTATTATTAAAAAAAAAAATTGGACGTTTTTCATATTTATCAAATTATCACATTAATACGACTTCATTAGCGGTGATCTACATCGCACAACTCGGTGGGTTTATGTCATCTTAATATGCAGACTATCAATTTGGATCAGACTCCCTGTACAAGAATACGCATGTTATGTAACAAAAAATATATCTCATTTAAAATACAGCAATATGTTATATAAAGAGAGAACGGTAATAGGGCCCAGACGTACAGAAAAAAATATTTCTCTATTTACTATTTAAGCCGCCGGAACATCGGGAAAATCCTGTTGGAGCAAAAGCCCACCTAAGAAATAATCCATGTTTATCTCCGCGGTCTGATATGAATATAAATCAGGGGCTTTCAAGATATAGATCACAAGTAGGCCATGGAATGGGACCCTGACCATGGAAACAACAAATAGGAACATGGTGCCGTAAGTAAAAATGAAAATACATACAGAATTTTGTTTCTTGCTACGATTCTCATTGATCTAATCTTTAAAATATTTTTAATCAATTCTCAATCAATCAATTGTGATGTAAAACATCTGATTTTGATAGATTATATTGTCTTTTAGATTCCCTAGATTAACAAAATTAAGAAAAATCTTCTTCATCATTTTTATATAATCTTAAAATCATATATTTCAAACAGACATTTCCGCTTCAAGCACAAAGAAGAAAAAACCGCACTGTATCCGAGTAACTCTGAAATACCACAGGAAAGCTTAATTGGTCCAACTCTGTATTTACTATATATAAACTGCTGATATGCCGAACATCGAAAACATCGGCTTTCCTGGCATCCCACGAGGATCCAGACAAAGCATCCGAAATGATTCAAGAAAGTCTGACAAATATTAAACGTTGGCTAAAAATGTGGAAAATTATACCAAATCAAATCAGTCAATATAACTTTCGTCCTAAAAAAGGGAAACTGTCCTCCTGTAAGCATCGGTGAGCTACTGCCTCATACAGACTCAGTTAAATACCTAGGAATGTATTTAGATCGCCGTATGAACAAATAATGAATAAGATTAGGGATGAAATTGCGAAATCTACACTGGCTCATCGGACCACACTCAGAATTATCCTTAAATAATAAACTGCTTATCTATAAATCCTTATTACATCCGATCTGGACATATGGTATTCAAATTTGGGTCACAGAAAAATTTTCGAATATAAATCGCTTCCATTGCAGAACCCTTGATTACTGGAGCACCTTGGTTTGTGCCTAATGACGTAATCATAAATGACTTAAAGTCCCCTCTGTGATAAAACAAATCGACCATTAAATATAATCTGAGACTCAAAAACCACGCCAATAAACTGGCATCACAGCTTAAGAAGGAAAACTCAAGTACGAAGAGGCGTTAAAAAAGATCAGAACATTTGATTTCTTAAAAAAGGCCGAATGAGACCCACAAGTCATCCCTTTTTTTCAGGAAAATTTAAGCCATTGTATTTATTTAATCTGGTTATCTGATTAGCAGAGGCTTAACACAAAAAAAATGGAAATAGGGAACTCAAGAGCATGGCTCAAAATTAGTGACCTAATTAGATGATGATGTTCTGAATTGGTGGAGTCAAATCCTCGTCAAACCATCGAAAAGTTATCGACTAAGATTATGTGTTCATGGTCTATAGTCTGAGATAATCCACGCCCATTAACAAGAAATTTGGGTCCCCATGAATTATCAGCAGCAGAGCTCGACCAGCGCCATACCATCTATGCATCCCTATTATCCCGCTTTGGCGACGTATTGTAACTGGAGATGAAAGTGGGTGCTATACAATAATCCTGTACGACAAAAACAATGGCTTTTATCTGGACTATTTACAATAACCTTAACAATTAAGAAGGTTCTTCTATATGTATTGTGGGATTTCTCTGGAGTGATACACTACGATTTGCTTAATCCTGGACAAATCGCTAGAGCGATTGTGTATTGTGAACAACTCGAACAATTGAAACATGAACTATTAAAGAAACGATCTGTTTTCGACAGTAATAAGCATAGGATCTTGAATCATGATATGTTTTTTGATGAAAATCCAAAGGAGATCTATAAAATGGAATTGAAAATTAATCTACACTTTGACAAAAGTCATTGATAATGACTGAAATGATTTTGTAGATGACCCTCATCGAGCCCGTCCTAACATACGGGTCTGAATGTTGGTCTTTGACAAAAGATGAGCGAAAACTGGATTATTGGAGCCGTATTCGACGATAAGGAATGGCGTATCCGAAGCAACAAGGAGCTGTATCGACTGTACAAGGATGTATCAGTCACAGCTATCGTCAGAGTGGCCAGACTCTGGTGAGCCGGTCACGTGTCAAGGATGTGGGATAGTCAGCCGCCGAAAACGCTTATGATTAACAAGCCTTCCTGTCCTCGGAGGAACTGAGGACCAAGGCTGAGCTGGTTGGACTGTGTACAGAGAGACACTGCATCATTGGAACTTACCGAAAGATGGAGCGACGTAGCGGCAGACCGGATAAAATGGAGTAGTGTTGGATGAAGCCAGTGCTAAGTATGTAATATACAAACATACATAAGTGGCCTTCTAATGCTCAGGCAGGTCTTGGAGGACACTACGCGATCTTCAGCAGAGACAGGTTCGTCCCTACTCTGATGACAGGACTGTGACGGTCGTCTTCCAGATTAGCTAGGCTCTACGACTACGGGTCAGGTCGCCAGTCATAAACGCCGAGCTGTCAACGCGCGGTTTGTAATAATAACAATCAGACGAGGTTAGGGTCAATTCGTATTTAATTTACGGTCTGATCGGGTGCTACGGACACCTCTTGTAACACACACGTCACCGAAATGGCCTGGATAGCGGCCTGGCTCCTCATAGCTCCGTAGAGTCTACGAAACCATGATTGTGTCAACCGCCATCGCCGCCACGTCCAATACCGACACTCGACAACACTCGACTAATATGTTATTGTAAATATTTTTTTCTCAAAAAATCAAAAGTTTTGGTTCCCCTAATATTATTAAAACCATTTGAAAAAACGTCATTAATTATATCATAATCAAAAATATATTTAATTTATTCCCTAATCTTTTATAAATAATATTTCTAGATTTCATATATATGGCAATTTATACTATAAATATGAAAAGTCACGTGTCAAAGCGTTTTTTTATGATGTGACCCTGTTAAAACAATAACATCCTATAATATACGTTTACAAATAGATTTCTTTTTTTCTGATTTTGTGCTATAGTAATAACAGTCGACATATTTTGTCACCTCCTATGGTGCCTACGCGGGCAGTGTCACTCCGCGCTATATAGAGCAATAGCGCTGCCTGCTTATCAGCGCTCTCGGCGCCGTGTATTGGATTGATACGGAGTGCTGGGGGGGGGCTCTCCGCTAAGCGCCGTGTCGCGCTGTGACTCGGTGCAGTAGTCGTGCCGCTTAATTATTATAATTTAATTTAATATTAAACAAATGTTTTAGCACTGTATATAATATAAAAAAATATTACAAACTATTATTTTTCTAAGAATAGCGCATGAATAAATTAATTATATATTAGTGAAAAAGGAAAGAATTGACATTTTTTCTGGTGCGTCAATTAAAAACCAGTTTGTCGTTGAGAGAGCACATCGTATTTGGTATCATTTTGAAGCTCTGTTAACTCTTGCCATTTTTATATTTTATTTTATCTTCTTTGCCGTAGTAAAAAAAATCAGAAGCCTGATATTGAAGAGACACATTTGCGGTATGTCATGCTGTTTTTATTTGATAAGAGATTAAAGCCGAACGAAGCTGCACAGACCATCCGCGATATTTATGGAGACGTCTAGAAACTGCGAAAGTGCTTAAGATGGTTTAAAAAGTTCAAAAGTGGTGATAGGGAGTTCAAGGATAAACCAAAAACAGGAAGACCCCTCGAAATCGACCATGACGCCCTGAATTCATTGGTGGAAACTGATCCGCGTAAAACAGTGAAGGAATTGTCACATGACCTTGGCTGTCCAATAACTGTGCGAGATCATTTGAAAAGGTTGGGGAAAAAAACAGGCAAGGAATTTGGGTACCGTATGATCTCTCCCCAACAACCTTGGATCAACGCGTAACAATCTGTCGAAACATATCCATTTCTCGGAAGAATTATTACTGGGGATGAGAAATGGGTTCTTTACAGTAATGCCAAAAGTAAAAAAGCAATGGTTATCTCCAAAATAGGTGCCTGTGCCTACTCCTCGGCCAACATTATCATTAAAAAAAGTTTTTTTATGTGTTTGATGGGATATTTCGGGTATAATTCATTATGAATTATTAAAACTTGGTTAGACAATTACGGCAGAGTTACACTGTGCCCAATTAGAAAGATTAAATGTGGAGTTACTAAAAAAACGATCCGTTCTGGTTAACAATAACAGGAGAATTTTACAGCATGATAATGCAAGACCTCATGCAGCAAAAATCAGAGAACTAGATTTGGAACTTCTGCCACATCCACCGCATTCACCCGATACAGCACCTTCAGATTATTATTTATTTAAATCGATGGAACATTCAATTCGTGATAAAAAAAATTGCAAATGTTGAACAGGTGAAAAATCACCTGATTTCATATTTTAACAGTAAACTGCCAGAGTTTTACGAAACTGGAATTAAAAAATTGCATATGTTATGGAGCAAGATCATAGACAATGAGGGAAATTATATAACAGAGTAATATTATGTGGTTTTTTCTGAAATATTTTTTTTGTTGCAGTAAAAAAATGACATTTCTTTCCGTTTTACCTAATATATAAAAATAATGTTAAAATCTTGTAAACACGAGATACAAGATGGCGCTTTGTTATTCACTTGTTTCGAATTTTGATCGAAACGCTGAATTTAAACGAAAATATAATTATCTTCCGGAAAATGTAGGAAATTATTTAATCAAATAAAACGGATCAAGTATCCTGATTCTCAGGTAGATTACATAATGTTATTTTATTGAATTTCAACATTTCAAAATTAAGTAAAACTCTTTGTATATTTTGTATATAATACATATTTAAAATATATCGAATCGCATGAAACAGAATATTTGCTTCGTATATTCGTTAAGATATTATATACACATAAGTCTCAAAGAAATCATAGAATACGACAATAGTAATAAATAATAACAAAAAAAAACTAAGGTAGTTTTTCGTATAAATGAGTGACCATAAAAATTATATACGTGAAAGGGAAATATAATTTATTATAATATCCAGACATTTCTGCCGCGAACATATGTACTCAGTTGATTTATGATAAAAACCACAAGATAACAACATTATATTGTTAGCGTTGCGCGGGGAGGGAATAAAGGTGAAAAGGCGAAAAAGAACCAGAAAGAGAAATATTTTAATAAAGGAATCAGGAATTGAAATAAATACAGACAAATACAGCAACGTGTAGCCCTGATTAAGTGTTGGTCTGTGAGTGAAACGGCCACGTACTGTTTTACAACCCATTTTGCACGCTACTACGAGTCCGTTGTATCCGATTAAGCCCGTGTATATGTGTGTGTATGTTGCTCGCAAAAATTTACCGTAGGTCCTTTATTGTAATTGCATTAGAGAGGCACGATTACCGGAAAATACTGTAAATCAGAAGTGATTTCTTTTATTTTAAATATGTTTATAAACAGGCAACGATTCGTTTATTCCGTGCTATTAATTTTTATCGGGGCGCATTTGTCGGGGCGGAATTGTCGGCGTCGATTAGTCCGCGCTCAATTGTCCTTTTCGCTATAAAACGTATTAAGTTGTACGTTCGAGTTATTGTCACGCGGCTAAAGTTCAAAAGCCCTATTAAAAATTGCTCTGTGTAAAACTTTGCTGAAGTCTCTCCGGGGACAAAGTTCTTCATGCATTCTCTGGTGGATGTGAGACCATACAGTGCACTCTAGCTAGTGACTTACATGCAATCAAGTATTCTTCCCGACTATACTAAATAAATTTTAATTATCAAAAGTTTTTCATTATAAATGCGAATATACCGCAAGGATATATACGACCGGATTTATAAATAAAAACGAACGGTCGGGAAAATAACCGGCTTTGATGTTTTATTTGTAGTTGGATAACTTCAGTGCACTCCCGGGAACACCACATCTGGATACCGTGTGCGGAGTCATACAAATTGAATATAAAAATAAAAAAAAACACACACACAGTTTTTGTAATATAATTCAGTGGCGGCAAACATGTGGAGCGCGTGCCGAATTTAGAGAGACATGTTCATTTTTAAATTATAAAAAAATATACGGCATGTTTTTTAACAATGGATATTAAAAATCTGGTTAAAAAATGATTGAGTAATATTATTTATATGACGAAGCTCAGTTTGCTCCGCAACCGATCAGCAGTGCTCCGCAACCGGTGTGCCGTGGCACACTGGTGTGCCGTGAGCCGAATACAGGTGTGCCGCGGTCAAATACAATGAATTTGAAATTTTAAAATTTTTCATTGTTTATCAATTTAATACTTATATATTTTAGCTTTTGGTGTGCCGCGGAATTCTAGGAAGAATTTTGGTGTGCCGTAGATGAGAAAAGGTTGCAGAGCACTGTTCTATAGAATGAGTTCCTATAGGGTGGTCCCTATCTTGACGCTATGGGAGGATAGTGCTTAATTGGTAAAAAAAATCATCTTTGTTTTTTTATTTTGGGATAGTTCCAGAATCTATTCCATAATCTATACGTAGCGATGGGGTATATTGGGGACCCCAGGTTTTTTTATTTTTCTCGAATAACTCTTTTAATATAAATCCTACATGTCATAAACTTTTGTATTTGACTAAAAAAGCCTAAAGAGTAAATACAGTCAACCCTCTTATAGCGTTTGCGGCGATTTTTTGTATAGCGTCCTTTCTATAGCGTTTATTTTGAATTTATACGTTCCCCCAGAAAATAGCTTTTCGCCGTAACTCTTTGCCTCTTTCCCTGGCTAGTGTGTTCTCTCTTTTGGCGATGAATCACCGTCGAAAAACGTTCCAGGGGTATTCATCACAATACAGTAAGAACATATTTTTTCTACTTGTATAGTCCTTTGAAACAAATTTATGATCAAGTGCAACTGATGTATACGATTTTTAAGGCATTAGGTAAGTATGTGTTAAGGGGGATTTTAATTATTTAATATGTACATACGTGCATATCTATTAATCTTAATAATAATATTATCTAAGAACTAATAACATAATAAGGCCTCTGTAATAATTATTCCCGTAAGCGTCGATTTCTTTGATTTGTAGAAGGGTTGACTGTATTATAAATAATCATTGAACTTTATTGTCTTCAATTGCGAAAAAAATAAATTAAAACAACAATATTCGCTGCTGTTGCCGCGCGCGCGATGTTTTTTCTTACTCGCATCTGATACAATGTGCCGAGTGCGAGTGAAACGTATGAGTGACACGTGCTACGCGAGCTCAGTCTACGGTGAAACATCGCTGAGAGAACATTGCGGCGGGACATTATTTAAAAAACATGTCAAGATATGAATGAAGAATTTATCAATATCTTGACTTGAAATATAATACCTGGGGTATCTGAGAGACCCCCCTCGGATGAAATGTATAATATAGGCGCTCTAGGAAAGAGTATATGAGAATATTTTAAAAGATTTAAACACTAAGTTTGTATTAAATTAACAATTATTTAAAATATTAAAACTAATTTATGTATTTTATTATTTTGAATATAGTATTTGGAAAACTATGAGTACTACTAAAATATTTCGCAGACCCCTCGTAAAATATCCACAGCCCCCTAAGGGGCCACATCTCGACAGCTTGGAGCATTATTCTAAAGTTCATCCAATCAATAACTAAACCTAAGACGATGTCCAACTACAATGAGCATAATAATTAATAATAATAAAAACATTTTTACCTAATTATTTTTCAATTAGAGTGTCATAATATTTTCAGATCCAGACGTGTTTGGAAAATCCGCTGTTATTTCAATTAAAGTTTTACCCGATAAACTTTTGTGGCGCTGGAAAAGGGTTGCGTCCAATTACACCTTCGCAATTTCGAGCCACTTCAATAATCTCATAGGATACGTCCGAATTTTCCTGGCTCCAAAAAAAGAATAGAGAAAACCTTCTCCGTTTCTATATATTCGTGTGTACATAAAAGGAAATGAAAATCTGTAATCGCTTTCTCGATAATAAAAACTAATGGCACACTAGAACCGCGACAACACTGGAAACGTGCAATAAGAAAACTATAAAGATAATTATGAAAAATAGCGTGAAAATTAAATTGTACTAATATTTTCTCGCAATATGAGAATTATACATTTTCATTCGCACGTTTGGTACGTGATTCAGCATTTGCGTAATGAGATGAGTTTCCGGTTACCAATTAATGCTGAAGAGTATCCAATGCATATTCACATTCGCGTATCTGATGTTGTTTTCAGTATTATTCAATAATAATAATAATTGCAAGTGTTCGACAATTCAGAGGAAGCGATTCATCACTGAATAGCTCTAGGCAGGACTGCTGATACTTACGAGAGATGAAATAATACATTTTTACTATCACCCTGGGTTCAGGCTTTTCTTTTCATAAAGAATTGAACAAGATTTTCCTCTGCTCCGGAAATAGCCACTATCGGAAAAGTTGTTTACTAGACGAGCGATAAAATGAAACGAAACTTGCCGTGCCAATCCTACCGTGCCGAATGTTTCTTCCAACAGATGATTATTATTAATTGAATAATATATACAAGTCAGCATTATCAAAAGAAAATTTAATTGTTTTCCCGGAAAAAAAAACATTCGGACGCTAAATATAACTTTTCTGATTGTATTTTTCTTTAATTAAAAATATTCTCTGAGGTAATGATAAGCTGTAGCTTTAAAAATTATATGAAATTAGATTAAAATTTAACAGGAAAATTGAAAAACATTTTCAGAATTTATTACAATATCATTTCAAGGTCATATAGCTGCATTTAAACATTCGTCTAAATTATTTTTAGTATAAACTGTAATATATTTCGATATGAATAAATATGAAAGCGTTTTTCGCCGAATACATTTTAAACGATGGCAGATAAAATTTCCACCATAGTTTCTATATTTTTTTCGCATTACATTTCTGAGATATTGAATTTCCAAAGCCTGCAAGACTGTATGTAGCAGATTTCGAACGGAGAGAGCGAAGCCTAAAAAAATTGAATAGTAAAGGAAAAAGACCGAGGCCATAGACAAAATATTGGCGGAGGAGCAGAGGAAAAAATGTACTTTGAAGCTTTCGCAAAATATTATCGTTGTATGATGTTCTCGAAAAACCATGGGACAAATTTATTCGCATATGAAAATGTAAATACACTTTGTGCGTAAATGTCGGGGGGGCTCGAGGAAGCCATCACCATTGAGCCAGAAATTTGTTTAATGTAAATCTTTTTTTATTTTTGACAACTAAAAAATCCCATATTAATTTTTATACGCGAATATAATAGCGAAACTCTCGTCGTGTACATATACAGAATGGCCCAAAAGGCATTTAAAATTATTTTTTAAAATTTGATTTCAGATTATTAAAGCGTTATCCCTGGATATTAAATGACTGAGTAACGTCTTAAAATAATCGAATTGTATATAGAAAACAAACGATCAATTATGCTAACGCAAAGAGGGGGTCAGAAAACCTCCACATAAACAAACTATACTTAGTTTATTCCAGCGGTTTCAAGTTCAGGGGTGTACGAGTGATTTACCACGTTCTGGGATGCCACGATCAGGGATGTCACAAGATAACATTCAGCGTGTTCGCTGAAGCATTAAAGAAGAGCCTTCAATGTCAACTCAAAGGCGATCCCAGCAGTTCGAGATGTCCCGAACCTCGCTCCAGAGGATTCAAGAATGCTACATGTCTATCCGTATAATGCACAGCTAGAGCAGGAACTGAAGCCAGCAAATTATTGGAATCAATTAGCGTATGCTGTCCAGATCTAAGAATTGGCAAGGCAAGAAGCTGATTCACAATCTCATTATGGGCGAAGAGGCCCACGTCCACCTAAACATTTGTTAACAAACAAAATATGCGATTCTGGAGGACAGAAAATCCAAGAATAGTCCACCATTTACTGCATTCCGTATAAGTAACAGTTTGGTGTGGTGTAACTGCAGGAAGGGTTCTTGGACCTAACTTCTTTGAGGAAGAGGCAGAAAGCGCACTAACCATTACTGGCGAAAGGTATCAAGAAATGCTGGAGAATTTCGTGCGTCCTGTAGTCTTGGACACACCAGAGGTATGGTGGTAGCAAGATGGTGCTACTGCTAATACAGCTCGACTGACAACTAAACTCTTAAGGCAAATTTTTGGGAGAAGGATACTTTCGCAAAATTCTGAAATTACTTGGCCGCCATGCTCACCTGATTTAACTGTTCCAGACTTATTTCTGTGAGGGCATTAGAAAGATAAAGTATACCGTAACAATCCTCGAAACATTCAGCAATTGAAGGCCAACATCCATGAAGAAATTGAAGGAATTAACCAAGACACACTATGACAGGTGATATGATTCACGCCATAGAAAGAGCGCGTCAGCGTGAAGAGCAAAATGATGGCTATTCAAAGGATGTAATTTTTAAAACTAAATAGAAAATATTTCCAAGAAGTGTGTTTCCTGTTTATGAAAGAATAAAAGTGAATTATTACGAAATGAAAAAAATATTCCATTTTAAAATGGTGTTGTGACTTTTGGGCCAACTATACATACATACATATATACACAAAGCTGAAATAAATTAATACGTCAATCTTATCGCTGAAATTGTGGAGCTCGAAGCAAATGAGCAAACAGTGAAATGGAGAAGAAAATTAGTGCTGAAATCCTGTCTCTACCAATCGCAACCCAATTCTAAATTAAGCTCCGATATTAAAGGCATCTTACTTTATATTACGAATAATCCGAGTTCTGGTAATTATCCGTAATGATTCAATTAAGCCATCATCAAACATTTTTCAAATTATATTTCCATCGTTATTTTATCATTTAAATATACTAATTATGCAATTTTTAATAATAAATAATACATAAAGAGAGTGTGCGTCATTTTTAAGTAAATTTATTTTTAGGATTACCTCTAGAATTAGAGTTTAGGTTATTTATAATATATAAAAAAACCTCTAAGCCAGGACCTTTAAAACCCTCAGCAGTCCAATGTCCACCGGTATCGGAAAGACCTTTTTTACCGACGAGTCTATAGTCCATTAGGATTGAACATTTTTTATTAAAATTATTATAAAAATATTTTACAGTTGTTTGATATTTTATTAACGGTTGTAACAAGTAATTGTTATAGAAGAGATAAAATCACTTCCCAACAGTTAAATCGTATTTCGTAATAATCAGAAGGTTCCCTTGTGTGTTTACAAGGGAATATGACTGGAGTTATTCACTATGAACTTCTTAAACCGGACAAAATTAAAACTGCTGAAATTTGCCGGAACAAATGATCTAGGGATATTTATCGCATCCTCCGTATTCGTCAGATTTTGTACCTTCCGATTACTACCTTGCCAGACAATTTCAGCAGAGGTGTATTGTACCCAATTAGTGATTTTAAAGAAGTTTTACCACTCGATTCTTTATCTAAAAAATACAAATGTTGACCGTGTACAAAATCATCCAGAATTTAATTTAAGTTGTATTAAAAAACTACATATTCTGGGAGAAAGATCATAGAACGACAGTTTTTGTATTAGCCGTGCCGATGCCGATGCCGTGCCTATTGGGGACCACAAGGTTTTGATTATTCTCGATTAACTCTTTTAATATAAATCCTAAATGTAACAAACTTTTTTATTTGTCAAAAAAAAGTCCAAAGAATAGATATTATAATTAATCATTGTCCTTAAATGCCTTAAATTGCGAAAAAAATAAAACGATGTTTTATCTCGTTCGCATCCTGTACGATGTGCTAAATGCGAGCGAAACATGCGAGTGACACGTGCTGTGAGAGCTCAGTCTGCCGCAAGACATCATCGAGAGCGTTGCCAATGCATTATGCTTTTAAATGGAAAGAAATTGATGAAGAACTCATCAATATCATCATCATCGTACGCGCAAAAGCACTATTGTAGATCCCTGTCCTCATCAAACACCCTTCTCCATTTTATCCGGTCTGCCGCTACGTCCCTCCATCTTCCGGTAAGTTTCAATGATGCAGTATCCCTCTGTACACAGTCCAACCACCTCAGCCTTGGTCTTTCCTCCGGGGACAGGAAGGCTTGTTAACCATAAGCTTTTTCGGTGGCTGACTACTCCACATCCTTGACACGTGACCGGCCCACCAGAGGCTGGCTACTCTGACGATAGCTGTGACTGGTACATCCTTGTACAGTTAGTACAGCTCCTTGTTGATTCGGATACGCTATTCCCTATCGTCGAATACAGCTCCAAATATACGCCCTTCCCCGTTGTTGAATACTCCTCTCCAGGAAGTCCAATTGTCGCTCATCTCGTTCTGTCAAAGTCCAACATTCAGACCCGTATGTTAGGACGGGCCTGATGAAGGTCTTGTGGAGCTTGCATTTGGTCTTCTTTAAGGGGAATTTCGACCGTGATGCATTTGAGTCCCAGAAGCACCGGGGTTTGCCAGCACGGTTCTTCTTCGTACTTCCAAATTGGTTTTATTGGTATTTGGCAATAAGTGAGCCGAGATATGTGAATTCCTGAACGGCCTCGAAGCTGTACTCTTCGACTCTCAGGTGTTCAAGGGTTCCTCCTTGGCATACGGACATGTATTTTGTCATGGATTCGTTGATCCTTAATCACATGCCAATTGCCGCTCTCATTATTCGCTGGTATGCATCCTTTAGAGCCGCCCGAGATATGGCCACAATGTCAAGAAACTGGCAAGAAACTGCACCGATTCTTTAAGAATGGTGGCAGTTGTTTCAACGCCGGAATCTCTTATTACACCTTCGAGTGCAATGTTAAACAACAAACATGGTAGAGCGTCACCCTGTTTCATACTGTGTTGTGTCTCAAATTCTTCAGATAACTCAGAATGAACACGCACTTTGCATCTGACCTCGGACATTGCAAGCCTTACAATGTTTATTAACATTTGAGGAATATTGAGACTCTTCATCGCCTCGTATGCTCGGGGTATCTGAGATACCCCCTTCGGAAGACGCGATTATTTTTGTCGAAATAAAAAAAATATGTTGTTTTTGCTTTGCCATATATATTCGGGAAAGAAGAACTATGCTTTTATAAATATACTATTAACTTAAAATTGTAATAGATTTATTTATATTATGTCTTTGTTCTTACGTTGTGTTTTTTAAACGTCTACACCTTTCCATTCAATTTTATTTTTAATGAAATGTCAAAATGAACATAGTTGAATATCAATATATCAACACTAAATGACAAAAATGGATATTAATATTAAAAATAAGCCCGAAAATGGCCTCATTAAATAATAAAACCGATTAAGCTACGATTTAAAGCGTAAGACAAAAGAGATTCTGCATTATTAATGTATTAAGTATAAAACTGTATTATTAATCGTCATAATACATATTAGATTAGCTTTATTCTTTCAATTACATGAGACAGTGGTACATGATAATTAAATCAGAATTAATAATAAAAATTTAACGATTTTCTTGGATTTTTATTTTACTACGTACAACCATGCGACTTTAGACACATCTGATAAAAACTCGCAAAAAAATCAATTCTACATAGAAATCTTTACCGGAATTTCGTTCCCGATTTCGAGGCGTAAATCCGGAGGTGTTTTTTTTTGTGCGAGACCCATCGATCATTCAATTAATATCACTTGTCGGCCCGCTTGGATTTTTTTCCGTCGGACGAATTCAAATTCTGCCATATTGACCCCATCGTTTTATTCAAATGAGCCATTCAATCCCTGTTTGTGAAACCCATTTCATGTTTCCCGGACCGTGGCTGGCACGCTGCAAAAATGTCAGAGTGGGGGTAGTTACCTACCAACCATTCGTCGTTGGACTCAATCAACGAATCGTCCATTGTTCCCGGGGACTAATGAAACCATCGATTTGGTCCTGCGAGGCCCATTCAGGGGGACACAGTGCCCGGTGGACCATTTATGCATCGTCACATCAAAGCGAGTCCGCTACACCGGCCATTTTCCAAAAATTAATAAATGATTATTTGACAAAGAGCACCCTGTTTATTAAGTGTTTGATAAACAAATGAAAAAAGGCGGGAGAAAAGTGTGTTCGATATTCAATTTGATGGCATTATTAACGGGGGAGGGCGTGAAAAACTTTTTTTGCGCGCCATTATCACGTTGGCAATTAGTGATGTTGTGTACACAAATTAGCAAACGCGTCCCCTTCCACTTTTTTTTTTATAAAGGGAGATGGGTCGAAAAAGGTATCCGAAGAATATATCAGCTACGCAAAATTGAATTTTATCAATATAAATATTTCGCATGTGCCATTAGAATTCAATTTATTCAGGGGAGCGTGCTCACATTGCTCGAATAATAAATATAGCCAATAAAATTATTGCTTCTATGTGATGTGCTGATGATATTTTGTGCGCTCAATAACGTAATCAAATACTGGTCGCGTCTAATGATGATTTCCGTTGACAACCGGTTTACCGGTTTTTATTCCGGTTTACCGGTTTTCTTCTAATAGCATATCCGTGCATTAAATGCATATATTATTCGAATCAAGATCGCAAAAAAATGATTTAAACACTTTTTAATAAAAATAAAAACAATTTTTTTTTTCATGCGTAAATTAGCATGAATTTATTTTATATTATATTTCGCGTGTATAGTGTGTGCATATATGTGTATGAAATGAGGTGAGAAGAGGGTGAACGGTAATGGTGTACTTCACCTTGAAATTCTACACAGGGTTCAGAGTTAAATTAAATTAAAAAAATATATCATTCAATACTCACGTTGCGTTTTTTTTTTTGATTTGTCAACACGTGTTATTCGATGAGCACGTTTAAATTCACAAAAATCTGGGTCGCAATTTTTCGGTTTTTTTTTATCCGGTTTTATTATTATTATTTATTTATTTGGTTAATTTGATCGCGACAGGTCTGCAGTCGGGCACCTGCGGCGGAGCAACGCTCAGTTTCAGTTTTCGATTTTACGGGTCAGTGTGACTCCAAATGTCGGTCAGCCGAGAGTGTGGGGGTGGGCCCGGGACCGGAAGTGGGAACGCGAGGACCCGCAGCAGCAACCCTCGGGCGACTGGCCGCCGCTTTACAGATCCGGCCGGCTTTTCTCAGCTAAACTAGATTCGTCCATTGTTACACTCTGGGGGGCGGCTCGTTTAGCGCTTCGCAAGCGGCGTCGCGCGGGATGCTGCCGGTGGCCTTGAGATGCCAAGGGAAATTTCCTTAAAATGTAGCTAATACCACGAAAAATATCATATTACTACATCTACACACCCTGGAACAATAAAAAATATAAATTAACGCAACGAACCGGTTTCCGGTTTTTTACATATTAAAACCGGAAAACCGGTTAAACATTTTAATGCGTTAAGAATGGTATTCGAATGATAAAAAAAATTTTTTGTGTAAATGTATGATATATTCACAAGGATTTCATAAAAAATCAAAAATTACATTCATACGCCTAATATTTATTTTCTTCTTATGAATGATATTCCTTAAAAAATACTTTATAACATTCCACAATCTGTAAATTTTATTCAATTTAAGAATTATTTCTCCTAAAAATCACTGTGTGCATATTTTATTTAAAAAAAGGATTTTCTAAACCAATTGTATTGAAAAAAAGGTGATCTCAATTTATATCATCATTTAATAAAGTTATTCAGAGTCAAATGGGACTAATAGTTACTACCAGGATCATTCTGTTATAACTACAATGATAGTTTTTATGAAAAATTCTGTAACGTTCTACTTGAGAGGTACTGTAATGTGATTTTTCATCCTTTTTTTGGAAAGTTCTTTGAAAAGCGATAGATGAATTATTAGTGTACAGTCAATCCTTCTATAGCGCTCCCTGCTATAAAGCTGTTTTCTAAAATGTATGTGATAGTATAGTGCTCTCTTCTAGAGCGCCGTTTTCTACAAAACGCTAAATATTCAAGGTCAAATTACATATTACGTAAATATGTAATACATTACCGCGCAAAAAAATGATCAATGACTTTTGGTTGACAACAAAATATAACACTTAAGCGTAAACAAACTAAAAATAGAACTGTCGTTAAGATGAAATATTGCGTGGTATTTATCTTAGCGCTGTAGAAGGGTTGACTGTATTTTTTTCACATTTCTAAAGAAAAATCTATCCGTCACCTTTACATAGATTATTTATTCCAAAGGCCTTATTAAGGAAATTTATTAATTATATTTTACATGATTAATATAATAAATAGGTTGTCCGGTCGAAAAGGGCATATTTTGCATGATCATTTTTGACCCTCAATTGTGCTCTAAACTTTGATCCTACAAGACATGTTTTGTGTTCTATTGATCAGTTGACATCTACAGAACGTTATTTTAGTGAAAAGATGGAGAGTTTTATATCCGACAAACAATTTATACGTTATTATGGAGAATATTGAAGTTTTTGCCAATGCAAAAAGTGATTTAAACAATTTAAAAGTGGTCATTTGAATCTGAAAATCAATCCTCGAAGTGAAACAATAGTGAAAGTGGATGATGACGTGCAGAAATCTAATCAAATCCAACTGTACGAGAACTAGCTGACAAAATTGGATACTCAAAATCTAGTCTGTAAGAACATCTGTAAAAATCTGTAAGAACGACTAAAGAGACCTGGTGTTTTCAATCGAAAATCAATTTTATTACAACACGACAACGTCCGATCCCAATCATCGAAGATGGCTGAAAATAAAATAAAGGAGCTTGGATAAAATACTATTATTGTCGGATTTTCCCTTAAGGCACATAAGGCGCGCGCCTGGGGCCTCATCAGTTCAGAGACCTCAAAGTTCGCCACTCAAAACGATTTTTTTTATCATTTCATTTTTTTCATAACAAAAATAATTATTAAAAGCAGTTGTAACGTCTGAGGAAAGCTGGAAAAAAAATTGTTTGGTCTATGACGTGTGTAGAACAATTCGGCAGTGATCTAATGCGATGAGAGCATGAGTGACGACATATTCGCTTTTATGGAGACATTAGCCCAAATCTGATTCCAGAAGGATCCCGCCTCTCAAAGTGTTCGAGCAAAATTCGGTACTGCTCAGTACAACAGGAGCAAGGCTCTATAGTTTGAGATCTATCGAATACAGGGACCTAACCAACACATGTCATAGATCAAGACAGAGGAAAGCATTGGTTCCCTGACGAAGCCTATCGTTTATATATAGATGCCCTAGAGTTTTTAAGGCAATTTAAGATGGTCAACGATGTAAGAAGGCGATAGCCTTCTCGGATAGAAAGCAGCGAACTTTGTTAGTGCGCTGCTATGTGTCATGGGTCGAGATTAAAAAGCATCGCTTCCCCGACGGAGTCCCCAGGTTCTCCAATCTCCTCTTGGATGTTATAATCGTTTAATATGTAAAACTGTAACCCTTCGGTCGGCTAGGATGATTCGTCTGCTGTATTTCGGATAAATAAAGCTATCTCTATGAATTTGTATCTCGTTGCATCCTCCATTATATCCTTTTTGAATCTTGAGAGGCCTCCACGTTACAGAGTATTCCCTAAATTGAATTGACAAATGAATAATGCCAGCTATGCCATGATTTTCAGGAAGCAGCTTCCCTAACGGTCATATTTCAAACCATATGCACTGACTGTTCCCCAGACCATGATCCATGGATTCATGGGTCCTCATCATACAGCTCTACAGTCCTTGGCCCTCGGGGGGGGGGGGGGCTGAATTTTTCTAACAATACATATTTGTAACATCGAGATGAGCTAATTTTGATCATCGAAATTAGCTATGCAATATGATTATGCAACATGATACGCCCTTTTCGACCGGACAATCTAATATTGAATTTCAGCAACGTTTACACATATAAATAAATATTAATTATACAGGTTATATTCTTTAGATAATTAATTATTTTTTTGTTTTATTTTAATTAAATAAATATAATATTTGAAGTGCGCAACCGCGTGCCAAGCTTCGACCGGGTCGCATCGCTTTTCCGAGATGCTGCGACCCCAGTGCGCATGCCCGGCGAGATGTGTAAGCCGGGCGACGGTGGGGGGTTGGGTGGGGTCGTGCCCACCACCACACACAACCTTCCAACCCTATCCTGTTCAATTGAGTGCACTTTCTCAGCAAAGAGTTTTCCCAGCCACCGCTCGTCCGTTTTGTCATTAAATCGCCGAAATAATGGCGTCAAAACGTTTACACGGCATTGTTTCATACTCGATTTGCATTTGCGTCGCAATAATATCGGGTATTAATATTATTTGCGAAAATTTATGACTCCACTCTGGCATGTATTAATATATAAAATTTATAGAATAGTAATCACGCGGAGTTAGGCAACTTTGTGGGGGATATATCCCACGGGACAAGTGTATATACCGTAATTTAGTGTGTACGATAACTTTATGTAAATATTTTTAATTAATGTCCGTTTTTGTACACATGCCTTAATTAATGACGTATACTGTATTTGTATATCATATTTTTTTTCATAAAAAATATATATGTGAATTATTTCCGTGAAAAAATGCTCATCGCCCTTTTGAAGTCGAGTGCGAAGCAGCAAATACGTTTTCGTTTGCGGCAATTCAAAAGTTATTGCGTTGGTCCTTTGCCGAGTAATTTCAAAGCGTTTTCGAGAAGCACGGTTTGTAATAAATTTTTGGTAAATTCTTATGTAGATGTTATGACTTTATAAAGCAAGGGCCGCGAGTTAAAAAGTTGCTACCACTCATTAAAACACACTATAGGGCAAAATAAAGGCTTCGCCTTGAATACAAAAGGGCACTTGAATATTTTCCACGGCTCTTTCAAACGTGAACAATTTTATATTTTCACCTGATGCCGTTACGATAGGATTGCTCGCAAATTTAAACATTAATTTATTATGGTAAATAATTCCACAACGATGCCGAATACGGCGCCGGAATTTATTTTCGCATTTAAATTTCGCCACCATTCCATTCTGTTCAGTATTTTTAGAACTTCCCATGTCAATGTCAATATTAATGTTTTATGCTGCTAAATAAAAAAAAACCAATTCGAATTAAATACCACAATAATATAACTTAATTATTATTAAAAACGCGGCGATTTTTTTGCATAATGGCAACACCAAATGTCACTATTTCGTTTGGCGCTATTTATCTTTGAACAATTGATTTGAATCCCAAATTTTAAAAAGAGCTTGAAGAATATGAGATGTCTGTACAATTTCGAAATAAAAGTTTGCACTGAGGCATGGGACACATACTTAATTTACACCTTTAATAATTGTTGCAAGTACTTATTTTCAATCATTGTTAAATGAATATATTTCAATTTATTAATTTAAATTATAATAAATAGTTTCCTCTTAACTACCATTTATCATTAAACTATTTTATAAATATATCTGTGGATTTAATATGTATTTATCCGTCTTTTAATAAAACAAAAAATGACACATATTTATATATTAGTGTATGGCTGTATATATATAATTATTTAGGGCCAAATTTGGTTTGACGTAGAGAGAGTATCGGCCGGCATTTTGATTTCACAATATAAAATGCCGAATTTTAGCGATGTGTTTACAAATTTCCAAGAACATTTGGACAAAGAGCAGTTGGTTATTGATGTCAGTAAAATTTTACATATATCCATGCCATAAACATCTAGTTTTTCACATTGTTTTAACAATAACGCTAATATTTTTATTTTAGAATATCAGAAGTATTGTGAGTGAAATTGACGGGATCGCTCGTAAGATTGTTTATATACTGCAAGTGGTTCATCACGACGTGGGTGCCGGTAATACTATAAAAATGTATTTAATCATTTAATTGTCTTTAACTTTGCATGTTATTTTAGAATCAACGGCATGCGGCAAAGCAAGAGAGTTATTCGAAACTGTCCGTGAAAAATATGAAAAACTTGCTAAAGTTTTCCCCCTTAGTGAATATTACCGGTAAATCTCGGTCAATGTATCATATAGCCTGTTGTTATCTTATCATAAATATTATTTCTTTTTTAGATATCATGATCTCTGGAAATATGTAACACAAAAACTTTGTTTTTGTGCGGCGTTAATTGTATGGCTCGAAGTTGGCATCCTCATTTCAAGAGAAACTGCTGCTGGGATTATCGGAAGTAATGATTATGATGATATATTATTCAATACGAGATTTTAAAAATTATTATTGAATTGCAGTAAGCCATAAAGAAGATGAAGGCGTATTTCATTTGGATTTAGAAGATTTTCTAATGGGACTCTTGGATCTTATTACGGAATTGGTAATTATTTTTTATATGAATCGATTTGATTTACAATAATAATATTTTAATAAATTTACAGTCCAGATTTGCAGTGAATTCTGTCACGTTAGGCGAATACAACAGGCCAATCCAAATATCCAGATTTGTAAATGACGTCAATGCCGGATTCAGGTACAAATTTATCATGATTTTATTGTTTTTCTCTTCGATAATAATGTGTTAATTATTTTTAGATTATTGAGTCTTAAAAATGATGCTCTCCGTCGACGATTCGATGGGTTGAAATACGACGTGAAAAAGATCGAAGAGGTTGTCTATGATTTGGGTTTAAGGAATTTAATCCCGCGTCCACAGGAAAGTGATTAACAATTGTGTACTTATTGATGTAGGCTTTTTTTAAATATATTCATGTGATTATTCACATATCTGCACTTAATTATGGTGGATTTTATTTATTTATTTGTTCGGTATGAGATGGTAATTTATTTATCATAAAAACATAAAATAACATCCAAAAAAGGGAAATAAAGAGAAGAAAAAAATGATAAAATACCGTCATTAGTTAATCAGTTATGTGAAATTATATAATCTCATAGAAAAGATCAACAAAATGGAGATATTTAACATCAAATATATCTACATAGTCGGCCAAGTGGTTGAGCAGAGTAATGCTCTGGTTACCGGAGAGTTTCCGAGAGCACCTGTCCTCACATTTGGCGGAAGAAAAGCACACAATTTAATGAGCTCAAGCAGGCCGAGGTGGCCTAAGTACAACTCGCATTGGCAATAAGGTGGTTATGTACTGTGCTAACCAACAGCTTGAAGAAGTACTTTGCCAAGTAGATCGACCTTCTTTGAGGGTTACATACCGCAGGCAGCCCTGTACCCATGCGCTGGGGTATAAACTGGGGTAGAATCAAAATTCCCTGATGTAGAAATATGTTAGAAATTTCTTCTGTATTTTCTCTAAACTGAGGAAATTTAAGGCGTCATTAGGTGACCATATAATGGAACTCCTAACCAACGTATCGTATAGCACTCGTACAACTAAGGTCCTACGTATGTGATGAGAATTTTCTCAAGATAAAGCCCAACATTCTTGATGATCTCATACACACGTCCGATACATGTTAACTAAATTTTAACATAGAATCAAACAAAATACCCAGGTTTTTGATAGACAATTGCTTGGGAAGAGTTACGTCCTCAAGTCAGTAATTAATCGATCAGTCACGGCGGCTCGAAAACAACTGTGTCGTCCGAAGGGAGTCTATCAGAGACCCCAAGCATTTCAAGAGAAAACATTCATGACGCGTGAATGACTACACTCCTAGCAATGCCTCGCCGCAGTCTGAGTTCTCGCGGCATGTATCACTTGCACGTTTCATCCGCACTTGGCATATCGTACCAGATGAGAGCGAGAAGAAACATCGCGCCCATGACAACAGAAGCAAATTGTTTTTATTTTTCTTTCGCAATTGCAGACAATGAGGGACAATGAGTATTTGTAATATTTATTCTTTAGACTTTTTTAAGTTGAATTAAAAAATTAACATAAATTGTATTTTTTCACATAATCTCATAAATCATTTGCCAGTCACATGGCCCTCACTCGCTGAGGGCATGGGCCTTACCAAACTCACGAATGGCAGTCGAGGCCAACAGAACCCGAGTCTCACACGTGGCGTGAGAGCTTTCCTTTTGTGTCCATACCCCAGGGACCCAAGCCATCTTTGTGTGCGGTTTTTTGTCAAGAGTTTCCCTCTCTTATGGCGACATAAATAATATTTGAGATTGAAATGGGACATTTTTGTATTACTTACGCTTACACGATTTTTCTTCTCTCTCACCTAACGAACGATCAAGTAAAGATATTTGGCAATACTTAGCAATTTAGTAAATACACATAGGTCGGATGTAAATACACATAGGCACATGGGTCGGAACCTTTTTTTATATACACCTATACAATAAACACTACAGCAAACCAATACGTCAACAAATCAACTACTTTTACAAGGTCTTCGTTAACTGATGGTTGAGACTATTGTTTGAACATTTTTTTAGAAGTAATAAAATAAAGATTTTAAAAAGTGTCAGTTCCTGTTTAGTCGCGTCAGATAATTGTGTTACGTTTTCTTATCAATAAACCTTCCACCCCCAAAATGAATAACAGAGAAGATACATTTTTAAACGAGAACTATGCAGACACTCTTTTGGATCTCTCGAGCGATTGTAAAAGTGAATATATTTATATTCAATACAGCACTCACCGCAGTTTGTGAAACACTGATCTGATTAATAAAGCCATAGACAACTGCAAAGAAGCTACGTTCCAATTTTCATATTAATCAATTGAAAGATTTGGGAGTTATTTTTAATATACGAAACCTATCATTTTTTCCGTTATTTTAGAAAAATGAACGGACTCTCATATAAGGTTTTTTAAATATTCGCACGGACCATAAAGAGTTAAAAGAGTTATTCGAGAAAAATCAAAAACTTGGGGTCCCCAATAGATTAATATTACCATGGCTAGATTAAAGATGATGGGCTCCGTTGATCTAGAAAAGTTTTATATTTATGCGTAATGCGTCGTAGGTTTAAGAAAATCTACTCTTTTGGCCGCTAAATATGTTTTTATTATCTATAGGGCATGTCTTTTGAAAATAAAAAAATATTTGTCACTTTATTATTTATGTGAAAATTTAAATACATATTATAATACAATCAGCCCTCCTATAATGCTTCTTTTAAATAAATGCCAGTGCTCTTTGTTTGACAAGAGATTTTGTAGAAAACAGCCATAAAAAAAGAGCATGACCAAATTTTAATTTAAGTTGGCTGCCCTGCAAGTATTTGAAAAAAATGACATTCATTTGTTTTTTCGTGAACAAATTTAATCATGGACAGAAAATCCAGAAATAATAAAATTAATTGTGAAAATAGAGCAGGGAGACCTATTAAACGAGAGAGATCTCGTTCTCGAGCCAAAAGAAATACGAGTAACAAAAAACCGAGAGTAAACAACCATTCTAAAAGTCGGGTCAAAAAGCAACAATTCAAGACATTCACGGTATGCCGTGATATGAAGACGAATAGATTTGTTCAACGAGAAAATTGTTGTCCATGCTCTAGCACCAAATGCGATTAGAATATTTTGGATTTTTATTCTAATGGAGTTGAAAATTGTTTAAATTTTAATATAGATAAATTGTATTATATGTCCTTTGGCAGATTTTGGAAATTTAATAAAAAACAATACAACATTACAGTTATATAAAGTTCTAATAAAATATGATTTAATTCTTCTTCTGATTTATTTGTACCTTGTGCTTACCCAATCCTCATTATCATTTCAACTTGATATTCTGTACCATTGCAAGAGACTGCAAATTTTTAATAGCAGCAATCATAGATGATATTTATTTTTAAGGTCATTTTATCAAAAACTTTGAGAGCCGGGATCCTTTTAGAACCATATTCGGGTTAATGTTTCCATAAAAGCCATTATGTCGTCACCCATGCTCTCATTGCATTAGCTTACTGTCAAATTATTCTACATGTCATAGACCGAGCAAACCGATTTTCTAGCTTTCCTCCGACGTTACAAAGGTTAATATGATAGCAAATGACGGTCTATTTGGGACCTCAAGCTTTTGATTTTTCTCGAATAACTCTTTTAATATAAATCCTACATGTCTCAAACTTTTTGTGATGTTCTAAAAAAGTCTAATGAATAAATATAAATAATCATTATCCTTTGTCTGAAATTGCAAAAAAAATAATTTTACTTTAGCACGGGTGCAATGTTTATTATCGCTCCGTACTGGATACGAGCGAAAAGGAACACGTGCAAGTGCGAGTGAGAAAAAATATCGTACTATGCAAGTGCAGAAACCACATGTGCCAAGCCAGGGGCGTGCCTCAGTAGCGACAGAACATCATCGAACTCGCAAGTTGCTTACACGTCATATTGATTAGTAAAAAAATTCCAAATACCGACCGAATTATGAAGCATATCAAAAATCATTCTTAGAAAAATCCTTAATTAAAAAGTATTGTCAAAGAATTTTTCAATTTTTGACTTGAAATATTTGGTGTCTATTGATGGGGTCTATTTTTATACAAAATAGACCCCATCGGCCAGAGTCGTTGGTTTAGAGCCGCCGTGAAAGATCGGGTAAATGCAATAATAAATATTTGTATTGTAAGAGCAACATGTTCCGATGTCGCCAGGAATATATATAAGTTCCAATGTCGCCAGGAATAGGAATAAGGTCGCTATTCAACTGCGTAAAGAAATAAATATAACGATCACTGCACTTTCTCTAAACACAAAAAATACGAAGACTTCAAATTTTCATATATCCGATTAACATGCGTCACTGATAAGTACTCACAACCCGCATTCATAGTGTTAATAAAACAGGATATCAATTTTTTTTCATTTTTATTACATTAAAGTTGTGTTCTTACATACATGTAACGTTTTATTATGTAAAAATAAAATTATGGTGCAGGCCTGCCTCTGCCATATCCTCCTCTCTGAAAAAACAAAGCAAATTTTAAAATAAATCATAAGGCGAATAGCAAAACACGTTTGAATTCAAACACTCACGAATTCAAGATCGGCTGTGCCAGCTCCTACGTCAGCCTTCTTATCTTGTGACGGGGCCATCGGGGCGCGTCTGTAGGTGTTGCGGTCTTCGCCTTGTCTCATGCCCTCTGGTCTTGAGCCACCTGTGGGTCGTGCGCGTGACATCTCTGGGCGAGATTGTTTCTTAAGTGTGGCAGGTACGATTTCGGCGGGCAAATGCAAATATCCACGCAAGTATTCAATACCATCATTGGTAAGATACCTGAAATAAACACAAAATATCGTTAGCGCCAACACAATACAATGATTTCATAGAACACTGTGATTTAAAACAATTTTATTGCATTCGTATCAAAACAATCACCAGTAGAAATGTCT
Organism: Philopotamus ludificatus; assembly: GCA_022495035.1. NCBI lineage: Eukaryota > Metazoa > Arthropoda > Insecta > Trichoptera > Philopotamidae > Philopotamus > Philopotamus ludificatus. The sequence goes on from JAGXCT010034250.1 coordinate 36,866, forward strand.
CCATGCGAATTGTTCCTTGACGTAGCCCCTGGACTTAAGCGACTGCATCGCCTTGATGACATGGAGGTTGGGGATCTTTTCCAGTTCGGGGTGCTTGGGGGCGTGGAAGTCCTTCTTCGCCACCATCACTCCCTCCTTGAATAGGTACTCATAGATGGAGACGCGGCTCTGCTTGGGCATCAGCATCCTGAAACCACCAAAAGAACATTATAATATGCAGAAAATAATTTCTGTGTATGACATTTGACAGGGGCACATGAGAGTCGGGGGCTGACGGTGTTTACATGGAAATTCCGCGCTCAAGGCTCGGCCATCTGAACAAACCTGATTTTTAGAATATTATGCAAATCACAACGAACGTTTTGGCGAAAGGATTGCCACGATATATAAGGATTTCGGCGAGAGAAACTTACTTGGCAGATTTCGGTGAACCTCCAAAGCCGGAAAGAAGTAAGAGGGGGGACGAGTGTTGCTACGCTTGAAAACAAACGCGAATCGGCGCTGCCAACCTTACATTGCGATTCAATATTTGATATTTTTAATACGAAAACGAGTAAATAACAATTGTAACTTATCAATATATGGATAAATAGTTTATAAACATTATAATAAGAAAATAATTCACATTAAAACAATTAAATTTTGTTACTCTTTGGTTTTTTTAGAAGTATGTTTATGTTCTTAAATTATTACATGTCAAAATATTGTCTATGATACAAATTTAAACGTTGTGAGCGTATATTTTGAGAATGTGAGATAGGATGAGTTGAACAGCTACATCCCTGGCGTAAGCCGGGTAGCTGACAGTTGCTTGTAGTTGGCAGCAGTGCGGGCTATGAGCAGCGCCCCTGCCCCGGCCTCATCGACCAAGAAGTTCGTGTTCAGGGCGCCACCCGGTCCCCCCCTCGAAATACACGTGCCTGAGGTAAACCCCGCTTCCCGGCTACACCCCTGCATCACGTAACCCCACGTGCCTACCGCCCGCACCCCGCTCCTCGTGTCCCCTCTGCACGGTGCGGTTATATAAACTTAAACAATAATTATCTGACATCGTTTCAACATATTAAGTATTGTTTCTGTCATTACCTTCAATACTTTTGCCTTTAGACATTTTTAGGTTAGGTTTCCTCTAGTATTCCCATTCTCTATTAATTTATAAACCAGTAAAATATATATATATAACTCCAAGAAAAACTTTTTAAATATATATATAATGATAAAACGGAAAATATAGACGTGTATTAATATAGTGTTGATAAATTTCAGTTGTTGCAAGCGAGTTACTCGTTTTACACGTGGCCTTCAGCGCCAGTGTTGGCTTGGTTTCTGTGGAGCCAGCGAAAGAACCTCGGTGGAAAACGGATACTAGAAATCGGTTCGGGAACAGCTCTACCAGGTTAATTAATCACATTTAATTGATATATTTAATTACGATTGAATATAAATATTGTGTTTTGGTTTCAGGAATCCTCGCTGCTAAGTGTGGAGCGATTGTCACTCTGACCGATAGCTCTACGTTACCAAAATCGTTGTTACACATAACGCACTGTTGCGAAGTCAACGGACTGGTTCCCGGAAAAGATATTCAAGTCACCGGTTTAACTTGGGGATTGTTTCTGAGCAACATTTTTAAAATCGGCCCGTTCGATTTAATCATCAGCTCCGATTGTTTTTACGATCCGGCGATATTTGAGGATATACTCGTGACGGTGGCATATTTTTTGGAGAGAAAAAACGCCAAGTTTCTCTTCACGTATCAAAACAGAAGCTCGGATTGGTCGATTGAATCGTTGCTCAAGAAGTGGAATTTGAAGGCTAATATCGTAGACTTGAATTCCGTCGGCGCTATTTGCGGTATCGATTTTACCGAGTTGATGGGAGATCATTCCATTCATTTATTGGAGATTGTGTCTAATTGATATTTTTATTATTAAAAATTAACGTGATGGCAAATCGAGCGGCGCATGGTATTCACCGATTGTTCGTCAGCAATATTACGTGGACCGTGAGCCACCGTGAGCTGTTTGATTACTTCTCTCAGTTCGGCATCGTCGAGACGGCAAAGGTTGTCTTCGACCGATCGTCTGGTATGAGCCGAGGATACGGATTTATTGAATATTCGAACAAAAACGGAGTGGAAAATGTGATTAATAAAAAAGATCATCTTTTAGAAGGAAGTTTTATGAATGTTCAGCCATCGTCATCTTAAATACAACATTTACAGTACACATTTATTTAATAATTTAATATAACAATAATTAAAAATGGCAACAGCGATGGATACGTACTCCGATCTAGAGCTGTCCGATTCCGATAGCGACGGAGAATCCCCCGAATTAAATAAACAGTTCAAGGCTGCTACCGAGTACGCCAAAGTATTGGTATCCCGATTAGATCCCGATAAATTGTTACAGATTTATTCGTTTTATAAACAGGCGACGGAGGGTCCGTGTAACATACCGCGTCCCAAGTGGTACGACATGCCGTCTAAACGAAAATGGGACGCGTGGAATTCCTTAGCCGATTTGCCGTCGAATAAAGCAAAAGAAAAATATATAACGATTGTTACCGAACTCGATCCCAGTTGGAGTGAAAAATTCAGCGACATGTCCAAATCAAACTCGCAGCATTGGATAACTGTTTCGCGGCCACGAAATAATCCGGAGGATACCAACGACGAAGAAAAATCTATATTCGATTTCTGCAAAGACGGCAACGTGTTGCAAGTAGAGAAACTGTTGAATTCTTCGTTGCCCGTATTGAATCAGCTGGATTCCGTCGGTCTCGGTCTTATTCATTGGGCTGCCGACCGAGGGTATCCGGATATGATCAAAATGCTGATTCAATTCGAGTGTGATATTAACCTGAGGGATGAAGTGGGTCAAACGGCACTTCATTATGCAGTTTCGTGTGGCCATGTCGAATGTGTAAAACTATTATTGGAATGTGGGATCGATACAACAGTGAAAGATGATGAAGGTGCTTTGGCTGCTGATTTAGTCAGCGATGATGCTATTAAAGTATATTTCTAGATTAGTGTAGTGTAAACGGAAGAAATGCATTTTCTATATATAATGTATAGCATTTTCTTTATGAATAAAAGAAATTGATATAGAACTGAGTTTTATTTATTGAAAACATGTAATTAAAATTTTATTAATATGCAAAAAAAAGTAAAATATCAACGGGAATTAGGGATTTGTTTTTTTTTTAGTAGCTTCTGTTTTATCAAAAAAAGTTAATACTTTAGTATTGTAAATTTGGATCTCCACAAAAGAGAATTGCGAGTAGACAAGAAGGCAACTATTCACACATTTATTCAAAATAAATATTTATTTCATTATGATTGACTTAACAATCATGATAATGAAATATTTTTACTCAAAAATAAAATATCTCACAGGAAGAGAGTTAAAACCAGGGGCGGCTCGCCCATATGCACTGCGGAGCTGCAGCACCCCCAAGTAAAAGTATATTTTTATAAAATAATATACACGTGTCTATAGAATACGTATTATGTATATGAAAATATAACTTAAATTTATATTTAGTGTTACGCCGCGCGGTGTAGAGCAAGAACGCTACCAGCGTCGTCTATTGGATGGGTGCGGGGCGGCAGCGGGGTGGGGGCAGTCTCGTCCCTAAGTGCTATGTTGCGCTACGAGTCACTTTTAATATATACTATTTTTATACTTTCGCAGTACCTCCATATATTTTACCCATTGGCCGCCACTAGTTAAAACGTTTGATACTAAATAATTGTAGACTTTAAAAGAAATCTAAGTGAAAATCGAGCTGATATAACCAAACGTTTGGGACTAGGACCGTCAACTCATCATAATTTAATTACCGTCCCTCCCTGCTATATGAACAGTTTTCTATTTCGTGTGAGACAATCCCTCTTATAGTGGAAAAAATTAAAAATGAACATTTAAAATATATTCATGGAAAATTTTTTGATGTATTGATTTCGTTCAATTGACAAAATACAATTAAAAAACCTAATGCCAATTATGTATAGATGCCTAGCCTCTTACAGTGCGGGATTCTATAGCGTGGCCTTTATCTCAGTGCTATAGGAGGGTTACCTGTATTTCTAAAATTCTTTCTAAGCTTGCTATGATTTTCAGCTAGATAAATATTGTAAAAATATTTTTTTATTACATATTAAAATTAAAACAAAATATATTCTGTTTTTATTATTTATTTGGGAGTTTCTACATATATATTTTTTCTTTAGGAAGGTCTCTTAATAAACAATGAATTGAGGTTTCTCTAGTCGTTTAATTTCTCTAGCGGTTAAGGGATTAAAAATAATTTATCATCCTTTCCTTTCTAAATTATGATATATTACAAAGTTTTATTTTCCAGAGTTTCTGTTTATACGAACATTTTTGGAAGATTAAACTATTTTTTTTTTGTTTAATCTTCCAAAAAGTGTGTACAAATTTAATTATAATTTTCAATATAAATTATATTTCAGTGAATCTAGTATTTTTTGCAAATATGAAAATGTACATTCATATTTTTAGATTAATTTAATATAAGTTTAATAAAATGGCAGAGTAATGTCAAAGGTTTAAATATTTTTTTTATTGTCAATATCATATTTTTATACTCTTTTGCGCAAAATAAATGCAGATATTTTTTTTCATAAAATTAGAATATGTGTTCCCGAACACGCATACGACTTGCCAGATTCGCGAGCACCCGTCTCTCTGACAGCTGCAGGGATGGCGGTGGCGCGGTCGCTCTCGCGGCTGGTGCCAAGTTAGGATCCATTAATTATCCACCAATTGCTCTATATTAAAATCTTTAATTTATCTTAAGTACATATTACAATATTCGTCATTTTATTTTGACAGTTTCAAGTTATATAATTATCAATCTTTGCTAAATAAAAACAGTCTGTGTGTATTACTGCTAAACAAGTATTTTTTCATGTTTTAAATAGAAAATCAAGTTGGCAACCTCGGCCCTGCATATATCCAAGTATCGAATTATAGCTCTGATAATTTGAATCTGGCCGCATGGAAAAGGGGCACAGGAGGACGTAGCAGTTTCAACGGAATCGTCGCTACCGTATTCGGAAATTCTGGTTTTGTCGGCACATATTTATGTCAGCGTTTAGGAAGAGTCGGAACGCAGGTTTGTAATAAATACGTCGGACGTCTCCTATATATGATACAATAATTATCTAAAATTTCAGATAATACTGCCGTACCGCTGCGACCATTATGACATAATGAAATTGAAGGTTGTCGGAGACTTGGGTCAAGTATTATATCAACCGTTTGAATTGAAAGATGTGAAGAGCGTGGAGAAAGCCGTCAAATATTCAAACGTAGTATTCAATCTCATAGGACGCGATTACGAAACTAAAAATTACAAATTTAAAGATGTGCACATAGAAGGCGTCAGGACCATCGCCAGGTAACTGATTTATATATTAAATCAATTTATTTTTTCTGAATATTATATTTGAACAAATATCATATTTTTATTTAAGGGCATGTAAAAATGCCGGCGTCGAGAGGCTCATTCAACTGTCTTACTTAAACTCGGCAGAAAATCCTGAGCCCATCGTCATGAAAAAGCCTAGTGAATTTCAAATGTCAAAATGGGCAGGTGAACAAGTTCTGTTCGACGAATTTCCGGAAGCTACTCTCATAAAAGCATCCGATATTTACGGAGCTGAAGATAGATTTTTGTTGTACGTTATATAAAATATATTAAATTTATTATGCCGTTTTTTGGTGTCTTATTTATTTTTTTTACAGATCGTTTGCTCATCATTGGCGCAGACAGGGGCATTACATGCCGCTGTGGTTTAACGGAGAGAGGACGGAAAAACAACCGGTGTACGTTACTGATGTAGCGCAGGGTTTAATCAACGCAGCTAAGGATCCTGACGCGCGCGGAAAAACATATCAAGCCGTCGGGTAATGATCAGCAAATTACGAATGGCATTATGTCGTATATTATTATAATAATATATTTTATTTTAGTCCTAAACGATACCAATTGAGCGAGTTAGTGGATTGGTTCTATCGCGTCATGCGGAAGGATAAAAAAATGTGGCAATATTGGAGGTATGATATGAGATACGATCCATTCTTCCAGGCTAAAGTTGCACTGACAGAAACATTCTCTCCGGCATATCCGCTCGGCAATCTGCATTGGGAATCTATTGAAAGAGTGCGTATTTAATAAATTCGAGTTATTGCGTTGATCAATTAAATCATTGTATTCAATATATGTGTTTTTCAGGAGACTACGAGTGATAGAATAAATACGAGCGTACCGATGTTGGAGGATCTCGGAGTGACGCCACAAACAATGGAAGATAAAGTACCGTGGTTGTTGTGGCCGCATAGAGCTTTCGCATATTACTACGACGAAATTGGCGAGTTCGAAAAGCCCGCTCCACCGTCAGTAATTTCCGTATAAATGATTTTTTTTTTCATAAAATGTGACATTCATATTTTGCAAAGAGTAGTCCTTTGGAAAATACGGCATTATGAATTCCACTCTCTTGGATTTGTAATCGAATCATGGGATAGTTTAATTTTCGATGCGATAATGCCACACAAAATATAGCATCAGCATATTTTAATATTATTTATAGTACAATGTCATATTGTAAATAAAATGTTTATTATAAAAAAATATATTTTTTTATGCTCCATACCCTTTCCTTAACTCCTGTTTTTTTCTTAGACTATAGATGTACGAGTGTTTTGGACTTGTGCGTCGTTCAATAATGCTCAGTTCCACTGTAACTCACTTGTTGCTGGCACTCGGTTAGTTAACGGCGAGACATTGCCAAGTGCATGTGTCGTTTACGGATAATATTGATTGGTTAAAAAATCCAAAATATTGACCAAATTATGAAGCATATCATGAATACCTAGTTTTATTCTATGAATAATCCATGTTAAAAAATATCTTTAAGTATTAATGAAGAATTCAACAATATCTTGACTTGAAATGCTTGGGGTCTCTGATAGACCCCCTATGTACGTCACGACTGTTATCAAGCCGCTGTGACTGATGGGTTAACCGATCCGTCACCGACTTGGGGAGCCACTTGGTTTCATTTACAATATGACATTGTACTATAAACAATTTTAAATATGCTGATGCTATATTTGTGTGGCATTATCGCATCGGAAATTAAACTATCCCATGATTCGATTACAAATCCAAGACAGTGGAATTTATAATGCCGTATTATTCCAAAGGACTACTCTTTGCAAAATATGAATGTCACATTTTATGAAAAAAAAAAACATTTATACAGAAATTACTCGGGGTCCCCATCATCTTGGTTAAGAAAAGGATGCTGTTTTTGCCTAAAAGCAGGTGAAGGAGCTCGTTGTTTGTATTGATTTTCTTCATTACGGATTCTACATGGGATCCCTAGGTATTTCGCTTCAGTAACCCATAGAATAAGGGTATTTTAAATCTTAATATTAAGCGGATTTGATCGTTTTTTTATGAGAAAAAAATTGCTTCTGTATTTGAAGGGTTGATTTGTATTAATCATGTGCCACACCACTTTTGAAAGTACTCGAAGTAGTTTTGCTACATTATATTTATGAGATTGAAGCTTCTACTGCGGCTTATTAAGACTGTCATCGGCGTAAAGCACCAAGAGGGTATTTTTTTTTATTTTTTGGAATTCAAATATTGTTCGTGTAGATTGAGAACAAAAGTGGGAGAGATCGGACCCATTTGGGAATCCAGCATTTACTTTGATGAACTTTTATGTGAGGAAGGGTATAACCAGCCGAGGTGAGTTTGAAAATTAGACCCTTGATAGTACCCTTCAAATTACCCTTGATCATTGACTACTGTGACATGAAGTTGTCCAATGAACACCAGGACGCAACAACATGCAAAATTGATAATACATAAATAATTTGTTTCTGGCAATAGTGATAGAACTAATAATTTGTTTATTATAATTTTGTTCTTTTTAGAGTTCTTTTGTTCCATGTAAAAATAGGAGCTGAGCGTATTGAGTGCATATTTAAAAAAAATATGTTTAAATGTCACCGCAGCATCCGAATAAAATGCAAATGAACATATTAAATCATCATCATTTGCCAGCCATGAGACACTCAATCTCTGAGCGTATGGGCCTTAACAGACTCTCGAATGGCAGTTGAGGCCAAAGGCACCTGAGTCTCGCACATGACGTGAGGGCTCCTCTTTCGTGTCCATACCGCGGAGACTTAGGCCGTCTTAGTATGCGGTTTTGGTAAAGAGTTTCCCTCTCTTGGCCATTGCTGGTATTGGACGTGTATCTTCTACACTGTTGGTATAAGGCGGATAATATTAGAAATCATTTGGCTTTGTAATTTGACACGGTCAAAACTTTTAGTGTTAAGACCAAATTTTTTTATTACCATAATGAAAAATGCACTTTGAATGTTTAGGAATATTATTTATTTATCATTCTGAATGAATATTATAAACAAGCTATAAAATAAATACCTAATACCGATATAAAATAAACAATTAATAAATACGATACTAAGACTAGATCTGTTTAAACATTAAAATTGTCTTGGTATGCAGTTTTTTGTAAAGAGTTTCCCTCTCTTGGCCATTGCTAGCATTGGACGTGTATCTTTTACACTGTTGGTATAAGGCAGATAATATTAGAAAACATTTGGCTTTGTAATTTGACATGGTCAAAACTTTTAGTGTTAAGACCAAAATTTTTTATTACCATAATGAAAAA
>JAGXCT010034251.1:0-60319 GCA_022495035.1 Philopotamus ludificatus
GTTATTTTAACGTGTCCTGAAAACTCATCTTTGTCATCCGGAGATATTGTCAACGTCAGCTCGTACAACTCTGGAATTGTGGTTCCGGGTAGACGATAATTAATCTCTGCTTCAGGTTCGATTGCCGCCGAATCAGCTCCGAACGGTGACAGAAATAAAAATGCAAATAGCAAAAAATGTAAGCTATTTAAGGCCCCTGCAAAAACAAATTGAATTAATATTCGTAGTGTTAAAAATAATAATGATTACGTACCCATGATTCTGTTGCATTCAACATGCAAGTATTAAATAAATGGTGTGATTCTCTTATTTATAGCAAAATTATATCAATTTACAGATTGTACTAAAGCGCTAAAATATTTATGTATTGTGATAAATATTATATAAAAAATGAATAAACATGAAATGACATCTTGTTTTATAACAAATTTTGATTGATAAACTATCCTTTTTATATTTTTATACTTTTACTAGAAAAAAAAATGTTTTTTGATCAAACTATATACTTTCTTACCGTACGAATATTAAATAATTGGGTGATAATAATACTATCCAAAATTAATGATGTTATTTATAGTGATGACCCAGAGCAGTGTCATTGAAAATGTTATGTAATCTGCGATTTTTAATCAATTTTGTTATCAAATTAAACGTTTATTATTATGTAATGATGCTAATGGAAATTTTTGGTTTTATTTTTATTCCACCTTGTTAAATTGTTGTTTTTATTTTTATTATTGTTAGGAATTTTTTTGATTTTAACTTTCTAAGATCCTCTGCGTTTTGCATCTCGCATCGCAGCTACTACAGTACGTTCTTCATTTGGTCCTTGTACGTTTTCAAGCGCAACTAGCTTCTCCTGGCTATTGTTTCTTCTAGCAAGATGTACGAATAATCTAAGAATGTTTTTGAGACAAATAATAGAAAGTAGATCATCTCTGTCGTTTCCATTTCTTTCCGGACAGACATGTTTGTGCGTTTAGCGGTCCATGGTATCCTCAGTACCACATTTTAAAGTCGTCAATATTCTTTTTAATGTTCTCCTTTATGGTTTCCACGCCGTAAGCAAAAATTGTGAATACCAGTTTCTCCACTAAACGTTTTTTGAGTCTTTTTGATTATCCCCCTGTTTTCTAAATCGTCTTTGACATCGCATTTTTAGCCATCCTTATTCACCTTAATATTTTTGGATCATAATTTCCGTCACTCAGTAGTGGTCCGAGATTAAGCTATTAAACCCTCTTCGGTTCCGGAAGATTAACGGATCTGGAAAGCCTATTAAAAAATACGTAATTTAAACGGTACATATTTTTATACTGGTTTACAGCTTTTTCGATCTTATAAATCGATAAGAATGTTTAGTATTGTACGTTCTTAATGGCATCTTATTTTGTTGGAATTGGACCGATTAAGTTTTCCTCTTCTTGACTAGATAATTCTGCGTCGGATAAGTTTTACGTAGACATGACTGTCTAATTTATTATCCATATCCATCACTTTAGATGTCATCACGTTAATTGTTAATGAAGTTTTGATAGGAACTTGTTCCCAGGCTTCTTGTTCCTTAACGATTCAAAAATTTTGAAAACAACTTTTGATCGCTTTTAGCGAATTAAGGACAGATTAATTATCACAAAAGTTTATTGTAGATATACATGCGGAATAGGCTGTTTTGTTTTTCGACTATGGCAACATTGATACACAGTTTGTTACTGGTCACTAGTGTGGTGGTCAATACAAGATTAATTCACTGAAAAGGGAACTATCAGTTGAAACACTGACCAGTATTCAAGTAATCTCCATACAAAATTTAAAATTACGAATTATATTAAATCAATTTATGAAACATTAGCCGCAGTTATATCCCGGATGGTAGCAGAAGTTGGAATCTATTTTAACACGTTTTGTAAATCTTATGATTTAAGTAAATTACTTGATGGGAAGGGATTTAAAGACATTCCAAAGTCTCTCAATACAATAATTCTTCCCTAGACGCCCTCTGCGCCCTCTGCGCAAAACGTTTCGTACGCCCAGCGCGCCCGACAGGAGTTGCCCTCTCCCTTTCCCCCTCCTCCTCTGCCTCATCGCGACGGCGTCCGGCCGAACGGTCGAAAATCCCCCCCTCGACGAATGGGGAAAATTTATCCTTTTAATGGGAGGGGCATACCCACAACTGCCCGCCCCAGACATCATGCACGGCGCCGTAAAGAATAGGAGGATCATCACCTCGCTCCTGGCCGAGGGGCGTTTGGGGGGATATTAATCCAGCCACGCGCTCTTCCCCCTTGTCGAGTTATCCGTTTCTTTTCTTTGTATTTTTTAATGGCTTCACCAATTACTCTCGCCCCTCAGATCCGGTTCGCATTCTGGAACGCGAACGGCCTCCTGGCCAAACGCAACGAGCTCAGCTGCTTCGTCGACGAGTATGTCGTCGACGTCATGCTCGTCAACGAGACTCATCTCAACGAAAACTGTGTCCCTAAGTTAGCCAACTACGATTTTTACGCCGACAACCGACGCGTTCGTCGCTTAGTGGTCTATTGTTCTTATGAGGATTAGAATAATTTATTCTACCTGCCTCTGATCTGAGTTTTTTGAGAAATTTTTAATCTTTTTTTTGGATATTATTCAAATTTTTTAAATAATACTCGAGCTTCTATATTTTTTGAATACTCAGTGCTCATTTAGCACTTGATTTGGTGCGGTCTGTTTTTCGCCGACCACCTGATTCCTTGCAGGACGGTAGCCTAGCACAGTTCTGGGGAGCAAAATTCTGTGATGGGCAAAGGAATGTTCAATGGTGTAGTTGGAAAGTGCGGAAATGGATAGGTTGACTTTGGAAAATTTATGGAGGTTGCTGTAAAAGGGCAACGCATATTTTTTAATGAGGTCGGATAGTGGTGGGATATTTAAAAATGATCTGATTTCTTTATTTCGAACATACCAGGGGGCTTTGGAAGTACTTTTTATATTAATAAGTGGACGGAGGATGTTTGTGAATATATTAATTTTTTTGATCACATGTTTGATATGATTAAGTCAGGATAGTCTGTGATCAAATATGACCCCGAGGTACTTCGCTTCGAGCTTCCACTGGATGTCTGAGTTGCCTATTTTAATCGGATGGGGAGGCGGTTTTATTCTCTTCTTCGGAAGAGAGCAATAAAGGGCTTGTGTTTTTGCTGAGTTGATGTTTATCAGCCATCTATCGCACCAGCTCGAGAATTCTGTGATATAATTTTGGATGAATTCTTTAATTTTGCTGGGGTAGATGTGTCTGCAAATTATGGCAGTGTCGTCTGCATAGAGAGCGATCATGACGTACTGTTTATTTTTCGGAGTCGGAATGTCACTTGTGTAAAGTTAGAAGAGCAGAGGCGAAAGTGCTGACCCTTATAGCACTCCCGCACTTATCGGCCTGAAGGTGGAGAGATCTGAAATTCTGAGCCTTCGTCGCAAAGGCGGCACGGCGATTTATGTAAAAAAAATTGTTCGGTCATTATCGCCTCGACACCCCGTCGCTCGAGGCCTTAGAGGTTACTCGTCGTTGTCAAATTGCTTTCCAACCAGGACCTAAAAATAATCCCATGCTATCTGATGCTGGTGCTGGAGTCATCTGGAGTCACAATCTCGACGCGGTCACCGAGCTTTCCTCCGACCCCAAACCGGTCATCCTCGACATCGCCGATGCGGTCATCCTGGACATTTCAAAGCCACAAAAGCGGACGACATGGAAGCGCTTCAACGAAATCGCCTCCAAAAGAATAACTTCGCTCCCATTCTCCAATACTCCTGAAGATGTCGACAAAGCCGTCAATCTGTTCACATCCCAAATTCAGGAGGCCATTTCTGCCTCCATCATAATCTTCGATGGGTCATATAAACAACCAAATCTTCTATTTAACATTGAATCGTTAATAAAGGAAAAAAACTGCATCAGGAAAGATTACCACCGCAACCTTGACCCAGCCGTCAAAGTTGCTCTGAAAAAAATTCAAAGAGAAATTAAAACGACCCTCTTCGAATACAGAAACAATATTTGGAACGAAAAAATTTTCGCGGTCTCGACCGAAGACAACTCTCTGTGGAAACTGTCCAAAACTCTCACCGGAAAATTCTCAAAAATTTCACCCATTCATTCGTCGAATGGAGCCGTCGCGTACTCGACCGAGGATATAGTTGAAGTTTTTGCAGACAACCTCGAACAGCAGTGCGCAGCTCCGCTCGAGAGGGCCAATATTTCGTTCGTGAAAAAAGCCGGGGAAATCCGGCAAAAATCCTTTAGATTACAGACCCATCAGTCTCCTTTCGTGCATCGAAAAGATCATGGAAAGACTGATTCTTGACAGATTGGACAGAGACGTCGTCAAACTTAAGTTGTTGCCGGATGAACAGCACGGTTTCCGACTTCGACACTTTTCAGTACATCAGCTACTCAGAGTCGTCGAATACATTCACGACGGATTCGAGCTCGGCCGCTCGACGGGAGGTATATTTCTGGATATCTCCAAGGCTTTCGACTCCGTTTGGCACCGCGGCCTGGTGTTCAAACTCATCTATATGGACGTCACTCCATCGCTGGTGCACATCCTAAGTTCGTTTCTGGAAACCGTTCCTTCAGAGTCAAAATTCAGGACCGCTACTCATCGCGGGGACCCATCGCTGCGGGAGTACCGCGAGGATCAATACTTTCGCCGACCTTGTTCTCGCTCTTCACCGCGGATCAGTCTAAACCTAATTTAGACCAATCACTTCTTGCTCTTTACGCAGACGACGCGGCCGTCCTCCACAGCTTGATAAACGCCCAGGTAATTACTCGAAATCTTCAGGTCCTCATGGATAACCTCCAACCTTGGTACGATAGGTGAAGACTCGAGCTAAACCCGACAAAAAGCGCCGCCAAAACGTCCTACAAATGCGACGTGGTTCGTCAGAAACACTGACATCCACAAAGATACCAGAACCCCGACGATCTCGGACCACTTTACAGAATTGGCCGATAGATTATTTTATGCCAAATTATGACCGTCAACTACCGGACGGTCATAATTTGGCGCCAGCGGTCGTGTACCTTTTGATACACGAGCCCGTGTGCCTTAACATTGGTGGCAGCGGTGGGTTACCCTTTTGGTACTACTGTCGCGCCCCCTTAACAATAGTATATATTTGAATGTCAACCAAAAGGTATTAGGCATGTACATTGAAATAAGGCAGGGGTGGTAAACGCATCATCTCTCAGCCTTATAGAACGTATACCCTTAAAAATATAGACCAGAATTGCTAAACCGGAAAGGGATAGTGTTACAATGTGTTAAATAAATAAAAAAAATATGCCAAATTGTAAGTTACAACTTCTATTATTGCATTTTTTTGCTGTAGAGTCTGAGGAGTATCACGCTATTACTTATTTCATTGATTAAATCAATAAAAACCGCATAAAAAGTGTATTCAAAACATCAAAACCTTTGCATAACCAAATCTTTAAAGGTCAAAGTCAAGGCGAAATTGTAATAAAAACTCAAATTAAAACCAATGTTTTATTTATGGTTAAAAATCAAAAACAATGATAACATCTAATAAAATAAAAACATTTATTTTACAACTCGTTGCTGCCTTCATTTTCTGATAACCATTCTATCACGTCGGGCAATGCATCTTTACACCAAGTCCTTCTACTGTTCATTGTTTCAAGAGTGCTGTTAAGTGCCGTTTGAACAGAGCTTTCAGATGTTGAATAGTACTTGTCGTACAAAGCTTGGATCTAAATAAAATAAAAAAAATAAATACTTAAAATTGAATCATAACAGAAAAAACCAATTATTGTTTACCTTGTCGAAATGCACATCTATATTTGATGAGAATCCAAGGGGGCCCAAATATTCGGATCTAAAAATTATTATATTTAAATAATTTATTTGAATTATGGTGATTTTTAAAGTGAATATTCACGTACTTATTTTCGAGCTTATTAAAATTCTCAATGAAATAGTCTAGAGTATAGTTCAACTGCTCGTTTCCGCTCTTAATCAAGGAAATAATTGCATTTTGACCATCAGCTTCGAAATTAGAATCTTTATCAGTTGCCATTAATAAATATCTATAATAATTAAATAACGTTTTTTAAATGATAAAAATATTTTATGAATAAAAATATACATTGTTTGCATACTTTTGAACTAAATCTTCATCTACAACACAGCCGAGCGTATCTAATAATATTTCTTTTTCATCCTCATGACTCTCTGTTAAATATTTATACAAAATAGAAATCCATTGTTCATGTGTAGCAGTTTTCATTCCGCAACAAAGAACAATTTTCTTCAGATCAGGATCCATTTTATAATCTAAAAATTTAAATTATTAATATTTTATTGTGAATAATAAAATTACATTTTAGTAGTCATGTGTCTTACCGGAATCATCCATCCATTTAGTAATTTCTTCATTGGATTTGGTTTTAACTTCTTCTGAATCTGTTTTACATTGCAATTCAACGGCAATATTCCTGTGCAATCGTTTTATGGGATTGTCGTCACTTTGAGCTACAAAGCCTAATTCCTCATATTTATTTTTATTTATTTTCAATAGGAATTTCTAGTAAAAATTATTAATCATTAATATTGGGATTTAAATATTTTATATTCATATTAAAGATGCATCACCTTGAATAATAAAAATGATTCAGATGGCAACTTTCCATAAATTTGATTAATTGCTCTCAGTGCTGGGATAAATGGTATATAATCATCCTCTTTCTCGAGATAGCTTAACATATCAAACACCATTTTGAAACTCTTAAAAATTACCAAATACAAATTATTCTGTAAACTTCAATATTTTATTATTAAATATTAATTACCAGTTGAAAATTATCTGAGAAATAATACACGTCATCAATTAATTGCGCTTTGTTGAGAGGATGTATTTCATCACGGTGATCGGATTTCAAAGCTTTAATCAAATTTTCCCAATTTTTCTCGTCGTATTTCACACGGAAATAACCTGTAAAATATTTTTTTGCAATTAAACCATCGTATAATCGCAGTTTTAATTCAATTAACTTACCCATTTGCTGTTTGTTGACGATAAACCAATCGTTTTCATCCTTTACTTCCATGCTTAAAACTTGGTTAGGTTTCAACCATTCTATCTGGGATGTTGCCTCGAAATCGCTGCTAGATTTCTTAGCAAAAGTTATAGGAACGTACCACATATCAGTTCTTTCGGTATCATCATTGTGTACGATGCGTTTCTGTAAACACAACATATTTTTTAAATAAAAAATATAAAGGATTATTGTATTCCCTGAAAAAAAGGTTTTTGTCTACAATAGAAAGTTTCTTGAAATATAATAAGTTAAATAAAGATTTTTTAAAAATCAAATCTTTGTCCAACAAAACAATTTTGATCAAAATTATCAAAATTATATTTGAGGTTATATGAATATTTTATCTATATTTATTTTAGTATGAAACTGATTTATTGCTGTTAAAAAAACAGAAAAACTCAAATATTCTTGGTTAAGTGCGTTAAGTAATGTTAAATCCACCAGAAAAGTGGTAAAACTAAGCTAAAGAAGTAAGTGCTTGCAAGTTAGTTGCAATTAGTTGCAATCAAAATCACTATTTTGGAATAATCTGTGATTAAAAATTAACCAAAATATAGAAAAATAATACAATAAACTATAGCAAAGCAAGCGAGAAAAAACATTGCGTTCGATTTTTTAGCGACTGCAAATAATTAGGATAAATAAATATTTATAATACTTGTTTTTTAGAGTTTGTAATATGTAGGGTTTATATTAAAAGAGGTATTCGCCAAAAATATAAAAACTTAAATTAAAAACCATCGGCATGATTAGGCTAAAGCATAATTTTGCGGAATCTCTTTACTGTGTAACAAATTAGATCCTATTTTATTAATATTCAAACTTTTTTTATTACTAAGGATAAAAAAAAAATACGAAAGAACGTCAATTTTCCAACGTTAAAGAGATATACAGTTTCGAAGTAAGGAGCTAAATACTATACCAAAATTTACGTTTCAGGAGTGCTTTATAGATCATAAGAAATGTTAGCATAGGTTTCTAAGTTATAGATTCGGGCTTTGCGTGAGTATGGTTGTTGAAAAGCGTTTTGCGGAAAATGTATCAGTTATCTACGTCGCGAAACTGTGGGACAACTCGAAAAAAATGAGATATTTTTCGTATAAATAAGTATAATTAACGAAAATTTAAGATTTTTCTTAAATCGTGATGTTGTTTCAAAGTTCTCAAAGGTAACAAACAGTAAGTCTTGAGAAATACAGAAACAGATTAGACGATTAAGAGGGACTTGAAAAGTGGAGAACTAACAACAATGAGATTCTAAATAAATTAAAGCTGCCATTGAGGATAATTTAGAGAACTCTTAAGCAGTTGGACGATGGAGAGGATAGATACAAGATTGATTCAAGCAAATCAAAAGTGGAAGTCTGAAAATTTATAAGAATCAACAAGATTCTGCAAATATAACCAGAATAACTCAGAAGAAGCTTGAGGATATTTTTTTAGCATGTTAACAAGCAATAACCTAATATTTAACCTTAAAAGAATCACTAATAGGACTCTCTGTAACAATAAAATAATAAAAATATTTCACTGTGATTAAATATTTTTTTTGAGAAAAATAATAACAAAAAATTAAAAATCTACTAGTTTAATAAATGACATTATTTTCTAGTTTTACGCACCTGTGATATCGTTACAGTATTTTCACCATCATTGCGTATAGCACTGATAGTAGGAAAACCTGAATTTGTTGTCCATGTTCCCAAAATATTACTGACAGTCACGTCGGATGGCAACTTTCCATCTTTTTCCAAAACTTTTTGGAATTCTTCATATAAAATGCTTGGATTCGTAACTCCGTCAGATCTATTGGTAAAATAAATTTGAATGATTAAGCAATATATAATGTGTAAAAAAAATAATTATAATATTCATACGTTTTTTCAAAATAATTTCGGAGGGCGATTTTGAAGTTTTTTTCTCCCATGATATGGAACATCATTCTGACTATAGCACCGGCTACGGAAAACAATAAAATTATTTTTTTTTTCCGTACAGAAATAAATATTTTAGGGTGTATTACATTTAATATAAGCATCCGATGTATAAATATCATTGATTGAATTTGGAGTTTCTGTCGAAAATGTCACAGGAACTGCAGTTTCTAAATCATCTAGATTGATGTTGGGGTGTATTTTGCCTACTACGAAATCATCCATCATTTTGAATTTGTAATCGTTTACCTAAAAAAAATATATAAGCGTTACTCGAAGAAAATTGTGTTTTTTTACACAGTCCAGAGCATTTGTGTTTTGGCGGTCTATCAGTTAATACGTATTGATATGAATTATTCAGTAATGACCTAAAAAAATACATTTTTTTCATCTAATTTTAAATGGATAGATCAGATACATTTAAATGTCAATACATCATACAGTTTTAAGAACATCAAAGAAGTGAAAACGAGTCTTGACGTATATTTTTTAACAAAATCAATCCTTTTCAAGGACTTTTGATTTAAATGAATATAAAGTGTAAGCAATTCTGTAGTATTTTTAAATATATTTACCACATCTCCAAAGAAATTCTCTAAGAAAATTGCAAATCCTTCGTTCATCCACGCATAATCCCACCATTCCGGAGTGACTTTGTTTCCGAATGCCCAATGCATAATATGATGACAGATTGAAGTGCTCAAGTACATCTTGTCTTCAACAGATCTTAATTTTGCATTGAATAATACCGAGTTTTCTCTAAAATATAATACAAGTTATAACATTATGGAATTATATATTGTTTTAATAAATATAATTGCAATACATACTGTACTAGAATAGCTCCTCCATTCTCATTTCCGACGTCTTTTATTCCAGGAATGGCTGCAAAATCCATTTTGTCACCATCGAATGACTGGTTGATATATAATTCTAAAGCAAATACGGGCATATTCCAAGGCATATTGTGAATATTTTATTTCGCTCTGCTTCGAATATACATTGAAATTAAGTTTGTGTATTGCTGGACCTTCTTTATGATTAGAGATGTGTACAAAATCGGACACCAAAAATCCTAATAAATATGAGGATATTTTAGGCGTTTTTTTAAATGTTGTATGTACATAACCTTCCTTCTCGGGCCTTTAAATAATCGAATTAAACAAGTATTTAGTATTATTATTTTATACCTCGGCCTTTTAAATAACAATTCGAAATATTTTTTGTACACTGATTTAACTTACATCTGATTTTCGGAATTTACTCCCATATTGGAAATGGCATTATATCCCTTAGGATGATATATGGTCAAGATGAAGTTAGCTTTCAATTGCGGTTCGTCATAGCATGGAAACACTTCTCTGGCATATATAGACTCGAATTGTGTCGTTGCTAAATGTCTGAAATCATAAATAAAATCATTTAAATAATTATTACAGATAATTAATTATGATAATAATGAATTATATTAACTTTTCTTTGTCGCCATCTTGGTATGTTATCAAAAAGAGTCCAATCTTGTCCCCATAATGTCCGATGTAGTTGATTTCAACGACAAACTCATCCCCGGCTTTTAAAGCGTGGTTCAATTCGATTTCCATAATGCCGGTTTCTTCATTGGGCGCTGTCCACTTTTTCAACATCTCATCCTCAGACGACACCTTCATGACCGATACATCTTGGAACTTCATAGTGACATTAGCGTTCAATACAATTTTTTCCGTGTCTGCTTCGACGCGTCCAGTTATTTTAACGTGTCCTGAAAACTCATCTTTGTCATCCGGAGATATTGTCAACGTCAGCTCGTACAACTCTGGAATTGTGGTTCCGGGTAGACGATAATTAATCTCTGCTTCAGGTTCGATTGCCGCCGAATCAGCTCCGAACGGTGACAGAAATAAAAATGCAAATAGCAAAAAATGTAAGCTATTTAAGGCCCCTGCAAAAATAAATTGAATTAATATTCGTAATGTTAAAAAATAATAATGATTACGTACCCATGATTCTGTTGCATTCAACATGCAAGTATTAAAAATATGGTGTGATTCTCTTATTTATACCAAAATTATATCAATTTACAGATTGTACTAAATGTATTGCGATAAATGTTATTTTAAAAATGAATAAACATCGAGTGATATCTTGTTTTGTAACAAATTTTGATGGATAAAACTATCCACTATTAGTAGAAAATAAAATGTTTTTTGATCATTCTGTATCATTCTGATCATCTTACCGTACGAATATTATATAATTGGGTGATAACGAAAAATAATATTATTTAAAATTAATGATGATATTTATAGTAATAACGGTGACATTGAAAATGTTATGTTATTCGCGATTTTTACTAAATTTTGTTATCAAATTAAACGTTTATTATTATGTAATGATGTAATGATGATTTAGTTATATTTTAATTCCACTTGAATTGGCCTCCCCGTGTCTGAGAATCGTGAATATTCTTGTTCTGAATTTTCTTGATTTTAGCTTTTCAGGATCCACTGGATTCCGCACCTCGCATCCTAGTACGCTTTTAAGCGCGAAGAGCTTTTCCAGGCAATCGTTTCTTCTAGCAAGATGTACGAATAATCTAAGAATGTTTTTGAGATAAATAGTAGAAAGTAGATCATCTCTGTCGTTCCCATTCTTTCAGGACAGGCATGTTTGTGCGTTTTGCGGTCCATGGCATCCTCAGCAGGCGTTGCCAGCACCACATTTCAAAGGCGTCAATATCATGTCATCTTTTGATGTTCTCCTTTATGGTCCAGGTTTCCACGCTGTAAGTAAAAATTGTGAATACCAGTATCTCCACTAAACGTTTTTTTTATGTATTTTTGGATATCCCCCTTTTTTTAGATTGTCGATAGCTTTGACATCGCATTTTTAGCCATCCCTATTCGCCTTTATATTTCTGGTTTACAATTACCGTCACTCGGTAGTGGTCCGAGATTAAGTTATTCAACCCTCTCCGGTTCCAGAAGATTAACGGATCTGAATAGCTGATTACAGTGAAACCCAGTTTTTACGTTTTTGAAGGAACCGATTAAAAATCACGTAATTAGACGAAAACGTAGTTTCGTGGTTATACAAAAATGGGACAAATTCACGCAAATCGGTTTGGTACATATTTTTGTACTGGTTTACAGCTTTTTCGATCTTATAAATCGATAAGAAAGTTTAGTCTTGTAAGTATTTAATGGCATCTTCTTTTCTTGGAATTGGATAGATTAAGTTTACTTTTTCTTGTCAAGATAATTCTTCGTCGGATAAGATTTGCAGCTAAAATAGATACCTTAACATTTTTGGGATATTCTCGTCGTTCTAATTTTAATATTAATATTTGTACTATATATCTACTCCCTCTTATGTATTTTAAACATTATAAATAGTCGTGCATTCAATTAAATATGTTTATAAATTGATTTAAAATTAAAAATTTTCAAACGCAAATTACAGTAGTTTCACTGTATTTCATTCAATATATTATTTTTAACAATTTGTATTTATTTAAATAATATCAGTTTACATGCGTTAATCAACAATTTAATATAAATAATGTCATTTTTAAATTATATATTTTCATGATACGTTATATAACTATTGAAAACTTATCAATAGTTATATAACGTATCATGAAAATATTGTGAATATCATTAGCAACTATATAGGTTATTGCAACAAAAAGAGCAAAACTGTGCGTTTCTTAGAGATTTAATGTTTTATTAAATTATTATAATCTAACAAAGAGATAATTTTTTTATGCGATCATTACATCATTTGCCGTTAAAAATGAGATATGTTGGGAAATAAATAATTTTTTATTGTATTTTTTTTAACCAAAGCCTATTTAATACAATACTTTAAGAGTCTTTATTAAAGTTTTATACGAGTGAATTGGGCTTTAAAATCTTTATGTTATGCCATCCATTCAACGTAGTCAAATAAATAAATAATATCTTATTTAATAAATAAAATATGAATTAATCAGATAACGTTATAAAAATGATTTATCAATATGTCTTTTAAATGATAGTTTAATTAGTATGGAAAATAACTTATAAGTTTTATAAACCATGGTATAAAATCATATTCATTTTGAAGATAGCTATGTTATTATGCAAAAACTGATCGTATGACTGAATATATTTATGAAAAATAATAATTTAATTAATAATAATGTCAAAAGTCATTTTCGAATCCAGATTGTTTTTTAATGAAAGTTTCGGTTACATTTATCGTTATCACCTGATAATAATAATATTCTCGTACACGTGTCAATTAATTTGAGATAATTTCCTCCACTGTAAATAATGGAGACATATCATAATCTTTCTAATATTTAACGACTTTCATGGCTTTACACTGCATTATCCCAGGCCAGAATTTTATATCCTAAGATTACATTAAAAAATCGTCAGTAGATCTGTGGTCAGATCATTCGCCGATAATTATACAATAAAAAATGAAGATGGGATGCCCATAAAAACGTTTTAATAATTATCATTTATTAATCCCCTAAATGGAAAAACGAAAAAAATATTGTATACATATAATTGCATGCCACTTTAACTAACAAGCAAAACCAAGCAATCGAAGAAGTAAAAATAGCTTCGAATAAACAAAAAAACTTTTCCATGCGTAATTACCTGGAAAACTTCATCACTACCGAATAAACCGACTACTCATTTTAGAAAGCTGTCAATAAATATAAAAAAAAAATCTGCAAGAATATTAAATATCATTTAGATATTCTAATAAAGATTGGACAAGATGTGACAAAAGAAAATGCCTAGTTTTTGCTGAACATCTGAAAGCGGTCCTTAAACTAAATGATATGAGATGAGGAAAATATATATTTGATCAGAAAGATCTTTATTCAGTAGAACCTCGATTATCCGGACTAATTGGGGATGAAGGTAGTCCGGATAAGGACAAATCCAGATAATCGAAAAAAAAAATCATGAGGTGAGCCCAGAAAAAAAGACGGAAATTATGTTGTCCAGTATGATTATTTTTTTTATTAGGATTTTATAAAATAATAGCTTTAATATTAAAAATTATTTTTTTATTAAAAAAATCAATTATCGATTTTTGCCTAAAACTAGCCTTTCTTTTTGAAGCTGCCAGATCGCGAATACTTTTAAGTCATATAAGTTGTCCCGAAACACACCCTTCTTGACTCTCAAACCATTACATGGCGACATCTAAACACTGAAAAGCTTCAGAATGTGTTGGACCAATATCTCACCCTCCGCAAATCTCTTCTTCGTCTTCTTGGTCATGTTCCTCTGAAGCAGATATTTCCTTAATTATTTCTTCATCATTCGATCACTTGGTTATATCTTCTTCGTCGCAAGCAGCACATATTGAAATTTGAGCTATTGCTTCGGCGATGTCTCCTACATCACTTTCTACCGCGTTACTGGAACTTACTGATGGTCTTTTCAAAATTTTGTTCCGGGATTTTTTCAAAGTTGACACATCTAAAGAATTCCAGCTATCTGCTGCCATATATCAACAATCTTTTAAATTTATTTTCTTGTCGAAGCTGATAACTGATTCATTATTATTTTCGTCTGCTAGCAATAATCGTTGAAGCATCTGTTTTCAATATAAGCGTTTGAATGTTTCTATTACACCCTGATCCATCGGTTGTATTACAGATGTGACATTTGGTGAAAGAAATTTTACCGTAGACATTTCATCGATCTGGTTTAAACATTCAATAGATGGGTGGGACGATGCATTGTCTAGTAATAATAACGTTTTTCCTCTTTTATCTATGGAACGATGTTTTTCTACGGATGTGACTGTTTTCATACCATCGTTTAAAAGTTTCACCATTCATCCAGGCTTTTTTTCTGATGATCATATTCAACCGGAGGAAGACTATTGATATTTTTAAAGCAAATACGTAAACAGCAGATGTGAAAATCAGCACGTCCGTACACAAAAAACTAATTTGTATTTTTTTGTTCACTTCGTTTATTTTGACCAATCCGGCTAATCGAAAATCCGAATAATCGAGGTTCTACTGTACAAGTTATTTTAAAATAAATAGGTTGAAAATGCTACTGAATCTGGAAAAGGCTCCAGGCTATGACTTAATTACTGGAAAACTGTTAAAGGAAGCTCTAATAAAGAGTATGCAGCTAATTATTAAAGGTGTACTTGAATATTGCACTTACATATTAAATACTTGGATGCTGTATTAGGTTAGATATCAGATATTATCTGGATAAGTGGAAAGTAGCTGAGATCATCATGACTATCAAAATTCTAATATCAAGAGTCTTACAGCCCAATTCATATTATGTCTTTGAATAGCTATTGAGTAAAAAATGAGAAAATTATACGTATCAAATATTGTATAAATTTACCTTGTTTTAGAATTGACACTAAAACTAAAGCTTATAAAATAGAAAACAAAAATAATGAGTAAGAGCCTTTGGGCCATTAATCGGGGGCCTAATGCTCCAGAATCATAATCATCCATATAAATGTTTACACATCCCGACAAGACTAAAAAATCGACCTCTCATGAAGTGTATTCAATGGATAGATAGAGAAAAATCACCTCGGAAATGCTCGAGTAGGATTTCAAGGGGATTGTTCATTTAAAACTGGTGCCTAAGAATAAACCAAATATTGTATATGTTAATCGTCCACAATTATGGAGATTAAAGATGAGACTCAGTCAAACTCGTCCAGAACTGAGAACACCAAAAATGTGAGCGTTCATTCAGCGAAAGACACCATCAAACCAATTAAGGATTTTGAGTGGGAGGTACTCTTTATTTTACAGATCTTGTATCTCCTTAATTTTATTTGTTTCTCATTCTACGGCAGTTTTAAGACTTTTTAAAATTAAAAAAACTGCTTTTTTTTGTGCTTCTAACCGAATACTTTCTATAATAATGGAACTTAAAAACTGTTAACCAGATGACAATTTAAGGTAGTCTCGGAGAAGTAGACAGTCTCTCAGATACTCTCAATCATTTTAAGTCAAGATATTGATAAATTCTTCATTCTTCAATTTTTTTTAAAATGGATTATTCTAAGAATAAAAATAGTTATTCAGATGCGAGCGAGAAAAAACATTGCGCCCGTCGCAACAGAAGCGAATATGGTTGTTTTTAAATTTTTTTCGCAAATGCAGACCAAAACTGATAATAAATGATCAAAAATGACAATGTTTCTTTAGACTATCTGAGACATATATAAAAATTTTGTGACATGTAGGATTTATATTATAATAGTTTTTCGGGATTTATATTAAAAGAGTCAGTAAATTATATTTAAATCTTGAAAAATGTTTCAAATGGAATAGGATAAAAATAAATTGTTTTTATTATTGCACCTAGTAAGTTAACTACTTATTCTACTATAGCCCCCCAAAACTTTAAAATAATCCATATTTATTTTATAAAAATATGTAAACTTACATATTTTTATCTTACACCATTCCATCACACTAGCAAAACGTGGTCGACTCGTGTAATGTCTTATTTATTACTAAATAACGGCTCTGGGGTATTGATTGATTAAGCTTTAAGTTATCAATAGAAAGGCTTAATAGACATATTTAAGGTAGAAACCATTAATCTCAGGAATTATAAAAAAAATAGAAATAGGTTTATATTTCCCGTAAAACTATAATTTATTAATTATCATAATTGCTAGAATAATTAACTATTTAAAAAAATATGATTTCACTCATAATTACAGAAATAATATCGTTTGAACGACACTATTTAATTAGCCATTCACTCTCTACATATAATATGCATCTCGAGCAGTATCTAAAAATTTGATAACCCTATGGAAATATTTAAAATATGATAAATTATTAATAAAAAAAATATTGTGAAAAAATATTAATGTTTTTTTTATCAGTTGTGATTTATTGTGTAATAATATTTTATTTATTAAAAGATAATATTATTATCATTAAATATGCATTTTTTAATTTGTTTACAAACACTTATTATAATTTATAGGCATTTTTTATCTTTATATCAAACATTGTTGAATTTAACGTTTTCCAACAACCATGGATCAATTTCTTCTAGCACACTACGCATCTGCACACTTCTCTCGAGTACAACTTGATGAGCAATATCCAAATTATATTTTTCAGAATATGTAAATGTATATTTATATAAATCTTTAAAAATAAAAAACTAGAAAAAACAATGAATTAAATTATTCTATATTTTATTATTCATAAATAAATAAAACAATAAATAAACACTGACCTTGTTTAATTGATTATCTGTTACTATTTTGCTTTTTAATGCATTTATTACATAAACAACATCATTTTCCATTCTGTAAAAATAAATATGTATTAACATGATGATATATAATGAAAATTATGCTAATATGCATTTTACATTATCTGCATCTCTGAATAATACTTTAAAATAAAATCAATTGCATAATCCAGTCCCAATGTTCCAGCATTGATTAATGAAACAATGATTTTGTATCGTTCGTCTGATTTTATTACATCACTATTATTTTTTATACTCATTTGAAGATATCTAAAATTTTAATATATTTTAATATATATTAAAAAAAATATAGAATTAATAACCCCTTGTGTGATTTGCCCGAATACAACTCGGGTAGGTATTTTGCGGACACAGTGATTTGCCCGAACTGGATTCGGGCACATCGTACACGAAACTTTTTATAGTGATTTGCCCGAATCCAGCTCGGATCATTCTCCCACCAGTCTAGAGAACGCATCATATTTTTTTCCAAGAGGTTGACCACAGAAATGGTTAATTAATACCTATTAGCAATATCTTTATTTTCAGTGCAGCCCAATGATTCTATCAAAATATTTCTCTCATCTGAATTTATTGATTTATTATATTTTCCTAAAATATAATTCCATTGTTCTTCAGATGATTCCCGCAATCCACAACAATAAATCGCAGCTTTAAGATCGGGATCAATCGCATAATCTAACAAAATATTAAATATATATCATTAATAATATATTTACATGATAAATCGCAAAAATAATCATACCTGAAACAGTCATTAATCTTGATATTATATCATTAGCCATGTGTCTGATGTTCAGAGATCCTGATTTGCATTCGATATTAACTGCAACGACTCTATGCATTCTATCAATTTCACTATCGCTGGATTTAGCATATAATCCTAATTTATTATAAATATTTTCAACAATATTCATAGTAAATTTCTATAATATAAATTTATTTATAGCTCAATAAAAATAAATCTAACACAGTAATCATAATATTATGTATTTAATTTACTTTATATCTATCGTAATGTGAAGAAGCTGGCATAATAATATTTAAATAATCAAGAACACGTTCAGCAGATATCCACGGTATGAAATCTTCTTCATTTTTAAGATAACTCAAAATATTCATGGTTATATTATATGACTAAAATTAAATTTAATAATAAATTTATATTTAATTATTTAAGTGTGTACTAAATTACCAATCGTTTAGACAATGCAAACGAATATGAATCATCAATGAGTTGTGCTCTATTAAGATAATGAATGCCGTCGTGTTCTTTCGATTTTAAAGCATCGATTAATCTGTTCCAATTCTGGGTATCGTACATAATACGATAATAACCTGAAACGCAAGTATTACGCAATGTATTCAAATAAAATGTTATACTAATCTAATCTCTCACCTGTGTGCTGTATGTTTAAAATAAACCAAACCTCTTGATTTTTCAATATAATCGTGGAATTTGCTTCCGGAATCAACCACTGTTTGGGCTTAGTGTTATTAAAATCTCTTTCATCTTCATCTGTCCAAGTTATAGGAATCCACCATTGATTTTTAGATTGCAATAAATCAACGCTGTAATGCTCCTGTAGTTAAAAAATATTTTTATTAACACATTGCCTATGAAATCACTTACACCAAAAAAATCTTATATAAGGGACGATATTATAAAATATCAACGAAACGCATATTTAACATAAAATATATTTACATAATCGGCCAAGTGGTTAAGCAGAGAAATAGCTCTGCTTACCAGAGAATTTCTGAGAGCACCTGTCTTCACATTTGAGGGGAGAAAAAGGACACGCGAACGAGCTCGATGTTAGTGAGGTGGCACTCATAAGGGCAACTCGCACAGTACAAGGGGGTTATGTACTCCGCCAACTAACAGCTTTAAGAAGTGCTTTGGCGAATAATTCGACCTTCTTTCTCGAGGGTTACATACTCCAGGCATCCCTGTAACCATGCGCTGGGGTATAAACTAAATTCCAAACTCTCTCATGTAGACATATCTAAGAAATTCTTTCAGTATCTTCTCTAATCTGAGGGAATTCGAGGCAACATAAGGTGCCCATATAATGGAACCAGATTTAAGCAAGCTCCGAACCAATGTATTGTATAGCACTCGTATGACTAAGGTGCTACGTTGTGATGAGAATTTCTCAAGACGAAGCCCAACATTCCTGATAATCTCATACACACGTCCGATACATGTAAACTAAATTTTAACTTAGAATCAAACAAAATACCCAGATCTTTAACAGAGGATTGCTTAGGAAGAGTTACGTTCCCAAGTCTCTAATTAAATATGATAAGCTCCTTTGATCTAGAAAATGTCATGGTTTGACATTTTCCAATAATTAATCTAAAACGATTTAACACATTTCGGTCCGCTGGGTTCCGTGTCGAGTTTTGCGTTGAGCCAGGCGATTTCGCGAAAAAAATAGCAAAAGTTAAGTATACTTCAGTTTAATCGATGTAATTCTGATACCATTTAAGTTACCTTCATATTTTTTTTGTTGTGTTTAGAAAGGTTATCTCTATGTAAAAAAAATAATAGTTCAAATCTTCTCAAAGTGTGGTCTGCGTATCAATGAAATATAAATGATTTTGGTTTAACATCAGCGCTAACGAGGATTCGAAGACGCGTCCCCCGTAATTCTACGTTGGCCTGCAAGATGCGTTTTCGGAGTCCTACAGACCGCAACGTGTTAATATTGAACAATCGTACAAAGAATCAATGTCCAGTTGCAACGAACGGGAATCTTCGACTGAAGTAATAGGTGGAAATATTTTTAAATCGTCTGCTAAAAGTGAAAATTTATATTGAAGGACCCGATGAATATCATTAATAAATAAAATAAATAATAAAGGTCCTAAATTTGATCGTTACGGAATACCGAAAGGTGTATTGTAAGCATACGACGTTTGGGAGTCGTATGTCACATTGTTTCCTCTCTGTAAGGCAACGTACGAGATTATCTGATAACCCAAAAACTATTTAGTTTCAAAATGAGTCTAGCATGATCGACTTTATCAAACGCTTTTTTAAAGTCATTATAGATTACGTCGATTTGGATCCCCCTATCCAGTGACTTAGACACAAATTTGAAAAGCCAAGAAGGCTCTTGACTATTGAGCGTTCAGGCCGAAATCCATGTTACTCATCGATAATTCTACTTTCAATATGATTAAATATGTATTTATGCAGAATCATCTCGAACAACTTGGCAGATCCGGATAGAACAGCCGCTGGTCTGTGTTTTAGCTCTGAATGTTGAGGAACGTCATAAATAAACGAGAACAACTACGATATGACGTCTATAAGAATTTATTCATCAAAAATAAAACTATGTATCCTACCGTTTTTTATTGCACATACCGGTGCTCATTTTGCAGTGAATAGTCGACAATTTATAAACACACTCCTTCTTTTAAAAAAAACATAAAATTTGTCAAAATCATTCTAAGGTCTGTTTTTTATTATTGCAACATTATCAAGTATCTAACAAAAACATATTTGAAAAACAAAACGTTGATCAAACGCGTAGTGTCAGCTAGCGAGCGATACGCGCGCCCCGGATATACACAAAAACGCCTTTGACGTGGAATCCACGACCCCCGTAGGCAATGAGTTAATATATATTAAAAAATAGGTGTTAATATTATTACCTGAATTAATTCAATTGTATTTCCTTCTTCTCTTTTTCGTGCGATTACTATAGGAAAACCCTTTTGATCTGACCATGCTCCGAATATATCATTTATACTTGTGCCATTTGGTAAATCACGAGCTACGTTGTTTAATTCGTCGAATAATTTATTAGGATCTGTTATACCTTTCAAATTGCTGAAATAATATTTTAAATAAGTAATATAGACATGTTCAAAATTTTCAAACACAGAAAGTCCTCGATTTACGCGATTTCGGACTTCTAAAATCTAACCAAAGAGTAGGGATGACTCAAAACATTTTTGTTTGTATATTAATTTTTCTTCATCGATCAATTGAAACTAACACATATATTTTTTTACAAAATGCTTGATTTTAAGTTTTACTCGACTTATGTATACATATTCAGAACTAATCATTTGCGTAAATCGAGGACTTTTAGTACTCACTGATTAGAAATATATTTCTTCAGTCCTTGCTGAAATGACATCTCTCCAAGTACATGACGCATCATTCTTATAACGCCACCAGCTAAAAATCATATATGATTATTAATATATAATAATTTGTTATATTATATATAATCTTAAGATTTATAGCATTTTTGGAAGCAGCTATAGCTTTGAAGGTATATCATCAAGTCATATTTTTTTAACTTTATTCTCGTGTCATATTAAAACTTTACTGACAAAATCTTACACTTTTACGTTCTAGTTGCTTTTAAAATGTTTTTTTAATCGAAAACAAAACCGTATAATGCATTAATCTCTATATACGTCGCACAAGATTTTTCGCGACTTCAAAATGTTCAACAAAAATTAAGGGACGACTTTGAAGAGATAAGGACAATATCATTAAAGCACCGAACACCATAACAAAAAACCAGTGGAATCTGCTCTTCATAATTTTGTCTTGAATTGGTACCATCCTTGTGCTTCTCCATATGTAGAATTTTAGGATCTCATTTAAGAGAATAACATTTGATATTCATTTAACTCATTCTATTCTCATATCTTCTTCCCCCAAGACATGGACGTGTAATCCCCCTAAAGATAATATCCTACTCATACGTGTTTAAGATTCCATGGATAGAAAGTGTCAAGAATAGATACTTCACAAGGAGCAAAAGCTTATAGACAACGCAAAAAAACATAAAATTGAGTCCTTTGGACACATTAATAAAGTATCGTCCTTTGAATTCTCCATCGTTGAGGCAATAGTGGATAGTGTTAAAGAATAAAGAGGCTGTCGTAGCCGACATTCGCAACTGGATCGGGTAGGAGCTTTAGAATTGTTTCAGCTCACTAAAAACAGACAATAACATTATTTGCAACAGTATTTGGGATCCTAAGGTTTATATTTTTCAGGAATAACTCTTTTATTATAAATCCTACACGTCACAAACTTTTTGTATTTGTCTAAAAAAAATCTATAGAATAAATATTATAAATAATCATTGGCCTTTATTATCCGCTTAATACATAAAAAAAAACCACAATATTTGTTTCTGTTGTCCGGGCGCGATGTTTTTTGTCATTCGCATCCGGTACGATGTGCCAAGTGCGAGTGAAACATACTAGTTGACATGAAATAACCAAAAATAATATGAAAGATATTGATAAAAAAATCCTTAATATCTTGCTTAGGGTCTATTTTCTATTACAAATACTTATTTCCATAACCAGTATTATAGCTTGTAGGTAAAATGCATATTATTTCAGTAATGTAAGTTAACCACGACTGAGCTAAGTTAGCAGTTAGATAGGTCTCTTTATAAAACTAGCGAGGAATTTTAGAATTAAGTAATTCAATGTCGTTTATCCTTCGTTGAATAAATAATATAAATTTCAATCCAACTGAAATAATATTAAAATGAAATAATATTAAAATTAACTAGTGTCGTGGTTTGACACTGGGGAAGTATTAGTGCGAGAGACTCGTTGCCATTACATCCTTAGAATCTTTATCGAATCTTTATATGGGTGATTGGCGCTTTGGAATTTTTCAGTTATGCCATCTATCCATCGTAGTAAAATAAATAAATAAATGAATAGTATAGTAATAAAATATTGATATCAAAATTGCTTAATGTTTCCTAAGGCTTCTCATTATCTTCATTTTCTGTTGGAAAATATCTCCTAATCGTTGCTCATTACGACGTGTATCACAGCATATTCTTCATGCAGTTGATGTGCAATTGGTCTAGTATTTTAAGTTCTAAGTTCAGTTATTGATAAGAACATATAAATAGTCCTCGACTTAAATTATTGAGTTTTTTTTACTCTTTGTACTTATCTCTAATTTATGCTGACTTTAATGTTCAAGAACTGCTGTGTGATCAAAAAAATCTTGCACTAGTGTCTAGCTAACAAATTTTCTCATTTATTAAAGAATAGGGATCTTCTCCATATTAAGATCAGTTTTTAGAAACTAATATCTGCTTTAATATAGATTGAATACCTTGTCCAATTTAAATCAATGCAATGGATCTACAAGCTCTTTCTATATACTTATAGAATATTTAATACCTTTATCATAAACGATCCCGTTGAAACTATTCTCGATTTCATGAGGTGATAGCACATGATTCGTCATTGGATTAGTTGAGGCTTTAGCATCGGAGTGCATTATATTCTGCATATATTCTACAACAAACTGATCCATCATCCTGAATTTGTTGTCCAAAACCTTAAATCATACGAAATATTTCAATCTCAACATATTCAATTGAAATAAAACACATTTCTATTACTCTATCAGTTATAAAATACTCCAGGTAAGTGGCGAAACCTTCGCTTAGCCAGATATAATCCCACCATGCTGGAGTGACTTCATTGCCAAACCACATGTGAGCATTTTCATGCGAGATTACGGCTGAAATGAACTGTTCTTCTAATACGGATGTCACTCCAGGTTTATGAAGCAAATACTCTTCACTAAAATCAGTATCACATAAAATAACATATACAAATCAAAAGTAATATGATGAGAATCACCGATAAGTGACGAGGCCCCAGTTCTCCATGGCGCCAGCTGCAAAATCCGGTATAGCAAACTTGTCCATCTTCAACATTCTAAACGGAAATCCAATCCATGCCTCCAAATCTGCCAAACTCTTCTGTCCGAACTCCAACGCGTAATCCAAGGAATCGTTAGCATTCGGACGAGCAAATATAGCGAAATCCTTTGCCATTATCTGATTTCCAGCATTTGATTTCATCTCAAAATCGGATACAACGAATGCCAGAAGATACGTCGACATTATAGGCGTTTTTAAAAAAATAGTAACAGTACTAGATCCGTTTATATGAATATTTTTAACGCCAGCATTTGATACAGCGTGATATTTATTCGGATGCTGAATAGTTAGTTCGAACGCAGCTTTCAAATGCGGTTCATCATAGCATGGAAATGCATCTCTAGCATTTACAGCCTGAAATTGAGTAGTAACCAGATATCTACATAGCAACAAAAAAAATACTTGAACTGCAATATTGCATCATTACATCGAACGCATATAAAACCGGTATTATCATTAAATAATAAATAGTGTCAAAGATAATACAACAGATATAATACCTTTCGTTATTTTCGTCATCTTTATATGAGCTCCTATAGATTCCCTTCAAGTGTCCATATTTACCGATGTAATGTATTACAATATTATATGCCGTATTAGCAGATAATTGCGTTTTTAGATCCAAATATAAGAAATTATTGCTATTGCCGGACATTTTAATTTCGCATTCTCTGACAACTGCTTCAGAATCAATTATTGTAACATTTTTAATTATCATATCGGTGTGTGCGTGAAGAACAATTCTTTCAGTGGCATTTAGCACTTCTATTGCTATATTAACCATTCCTGAAAATGAATCTCCTGAATCTGGATCGATTATCAGATCTATTTTATAATTTAATGGCGCTGAAGTTGTTGGAAGGCGATATAAAACTTCATCATTGGCGATCGTTGGTGGTTTTTCAACGATTTGATGGCGGTACATAAATGATGGAGAAGCTAATATGGAGTTAAATACCATCACAATTGAGAGTAAAACGAAAAACATATCTGCAATAAATATATATATTTTAATATAATATATACAGATTAATAAAACAAATATTAGCCTAATTATAGAAATTAACTTCGAATCAGATAAGTAAGTACTCGGAATAGTCAACCTTCTAAACAAATCTATGAGCTCGAGGAAAACTTGACCATGGGATATTGTAGGTGTAAGATGTACATTGCATAAATAAATAAAAATATGTTATTAACAATAAACAAACAAAATGATATGTATCGGTAAATGTTAATGGCGCTTTTGAATATTTCTGTAACTTATCCATTATCTTACAGTAAAATAATAATAAAAAATACAAAACTGTTTACCTAATATACTAGAGTTTGAAGCCCATCCAATCACCACTAAATACTAATCCATACTGATTGAATGTATAAACAAATGTTAAAATACTTGGTTATCTTGAATAATTTAAACATTAGACGAGTGCATTTAGGTTCACAATAATAAATGTATCTTCATTTAGTTATATATTTAATTAATTCATTTGAAAAATTAATAATAGTTCTGCCATTCAACAGAAAACTATTAACCTAGCCGGGCCGATGGGGTAAATTTGGGACCCCAAGTTTTTGATTTATCTCGTAAATAATTCTTTTAATATAAATCTTACAAACTTTCTGTATTTGTTTGAAAAAATCGTGAAGTAAAAGAACAATATTCACTTCTGTTGCCATAGGCGCGATATTTTTTCCCGGTACGAAGTGCCAAGTGCGAGTGAAACGTACTAGTTACACGTGCGGCGAGAAATCAGTCGGCACGCCAAAAATATCGACCAAATTATAAAGCATATGATGAATAACTATTTTATTCTTAGAATAATAAATTTAAAAAAAAATCAAGGTATTGATGAAGATTTCATAAAAAAAACTTATAGAACAGAATGGGATAATTCAAAGCTTATTCACGTTAAAAAATAGTGTAGTAAAAATTCTCATTACCTGACCCATAACTTAAAGTAAGTTCTGATTTATTTATATACTACTTGAAAGTTAATATGGAAATTGATTATTTTTTTTTTAGATAGAAAAAATATATTTAACAACTATTATACATTTCCAGTTATTTACTATATGTCGGGATAGAATCTACAGTTTGGGTAATTTTTCGATTCCTCTCTTGTAAAATTATTGAGATTATTATCCAAAATGATTCCTAGTGTTTTTTGCCGACTTCCATTTATATATAAAAATATTATATTCCTAAGTAAATGCTTTAAGGTTTTAAAATATAATTATTTATTTAATTATTGCGCCATTTACCTATATAAAGATTAGATAAAAATGCCAGGAAAATGAGTTTCTCACACGTATAATCCCCCAGTGTCAAACTACGACACTGGTTAATTTTTTTTTAAGTTGGATTGAAGTTTTTAATATTTATTTTATAATTATTTATTTAACGCAGGATAGATAGCACTAAAAAAAGAGATGAGATGCAATGGGTGCCTTTAAATTAATAAATAAATAAATAACTATTATTAACCATTATTTTTATAATAAATAAAATATATTTATAATTGATTATTTTATTAACATGTGAAATAAATATTTCTTAATTTTATGTAAATAATCAGTTATTTCAAATAAATTAAAAACATGCCACAGAATGTAATTAACAATTTAGAGAAACAAGCTAAAGTTCCACTGTTATCAAGAACATTTTCTAATAGCCATGGATCGATTTCGCTAAGTGCAGTATAGAGCCATAAATTTCTCTCTGACATTACTTCCATAGCACGAATAATGGCAGATCTCTCACTCTCTGTAAATGCTGAATTGTATTTATCTCTAAACGCAAAGAACTGAAAAAAATATATATATATATTAATATAGTTATAACTGAAAATATTAATTTTAATAATATCATGAATATACCTGAAGTGCATGCCTTGGAGCAACAACTCTGTTCTGCAGAGCTGATATTACTCTAACACCGCCAATATCCTTAGCTGTCCTGAATGTTACAATAAAATATATAAAAATGATCCTAAATATACAATAATTATTTTACTTACATAGATTGGAATTTATCAAATTGATCAAACAAGAAATCCAACGCATAAGTCAATCCCATTCCTCCGCCATTGATCATTGCAACGACGACTCTGAAACGATCTTCGTCGTCTACTCGAGAATCGTCAGAAATACTCATATTTAAATATCTTTAAAAAAATGTACACATTACAAAAAATATATGATATTTATTATTTATTCTAAAGTTATACCTTTCAGCAATTAATTTATCTTCAGTACAGCCCAACGTTCTTAGCACCATGTACTTCTCAGTCGGTCTAGGTGCTTCTATATATTTCTCAAATATGGCATCCCATTCTTCTTCGGAAGAATTACGCAATCCGCAACAATAAATTGTGGACTTTAAATCTGGATCAATCTTAAAACCTAGAAACAATCGTTTAGTAATTACGCCACAAAGTGCATATAAAATTTTACATATACCTGGATTTGTGACAATTTGCGCAATTTTATTATTTGCCAAATCTCTGGCGTCTGAAATGCCAGCATTGCATTGCAGACTCAAAGCAATGTCTCTATGTAGTTTGTCGATGGAACTGTCTTCGGCCTTAGCATCAATTCCAAATTTTTCGTATATTTTTTCGCTCAAACTCGTAGCGAACCTCTATTAATAATTATTTAATTATTTTTTAAATATTAATTTATTCATAAAATATTATTTATTTACCCTGTAACGATGATTGTTTATAGAAGCTTCCATTAGTATATCCATGTCGTTGAGTAATCGTTTCGCCGTTATCCACGGAATGAAATCGTCTTCATTCATTAAATATGACAATAAGTCCATTGTTACATTGAATGACTGAAATATATTTATTTTAAATTATTTTTCAATAAATATAACTATTATTGATTAAAAAGCCATACCAGTCTTATGGATGTTGCAAACGCATATGCATCATCGATCAACTGTGCCCTGTTCAGATGATGAATGCCATCGAAGTCTTCGTTGTGTAAAGCTTTGGATAAATTAACCCAATTTTCTTTGTCATACATCACTCTGAAATATCCTAAAAAAAAGTAGAGAATATTTTTATATATTTTTTTTACTTTCATTTAAAATTATTAAGTATCTTACAATGGATTTACGTTTAAAATAATTAGAAACATCTTGCTATTTAAAACTTAAACCGTTTAGACGCCACGGCGTGCAGGCACGCGAAACCGGCTAATCAACAGCGCCACGGCAAACGCTACTACACATTTATTTATAAACAAATATAATATTTTTTAATGAAAATTAATGCAGAGACATCTTTTAAACGCAATGTGATTGTTAGAATGACGATATGTTTAGCCGTTATATTTTATTTTAAGCTTATAAGGCGTACGGTAAAAGTCCATATAATTGGCTTGGGAATTAAACGGTTAAACAAGTTTCTCTTGTTTTTTTTATTAATTTAGAATAATGCATACCCATCTGTTGCTTATTAACAATAAACCATGGTCGGTCTGTTTCAAAACTTATTGTAAAATTAACATCAGGTTGAAGCCAATGTTGAGTAGTTGTGTTTTCGAAATCAGCATAGCCTTCAAAAGCCCACGTTAGCGGAATATACCATTTCTCATTTGAACTGTGATATGTTTGTTGATAATAACGCGTCTGTAAATAAAAGCCATAAATAAAAATCATATATATTAAACAAAGATCCATTGATTTTTAACCGAACCGTCAAGGTGACTCGGATCCAACTGCGTCATCTGAAGGGGTCTATTTACAATGAAAAATTAAGCATTTCAATATATTGATGAATTCTATATCAATACCTTGACTTAAGCTAAAAAATGGATCATTATAAGAATAAAATAAGATTTTCATGATAAACTTCATCATTTGGTCGATATTTTGGATTTTTCTACTAATCGATATGAAGGGCAAATGACAATGCTCTCGGGGATGTCCCGCCGCAGACTGAGCGACCGTTAAAATATCACTAGTATACGTTTCACTCGCACTTTGCACATTGTACAGAACGTGAGCGAGAAAAAACATCGCGCCCGTAGCGACAGAATCGAACATTGCTGTTTTTATTTATTTTCCGCAATTGCGGACAATAAAAATCGATAATTATTTATAATATTCATTAATTATACTTTTTTAGACAAGTATGTGATATGTAGGATTTATATTAAGAGAATAATTCGAGAAATCGAAGAGAGACGATCAAAAATTAAGGGTCTTAAATTGACTCTTATCCCCACCAGATTATACTGATCCTATACTGTCCTTCCGTGTCTTTTGTTACTTATGTGATTTACTCCACTTTCCGACTTACAAGCATATGTCATTTTTTTTTTAAAAATCCATTATATTTAAATAAAATTAGGAATACTTCGTGTATGTTCTGTACCTGATAAAATTCAATATATCTTCTGTTGTTATGTAATGCTGACACCATTGGAAATCCTTTCTGAGTGGACCATGATTCAAAAACAGTAGTTATACCTACGTTCCAGGGCATGGAATCTGCAACGGCTTCAAGTTCTCTGAACAGTTTACTAGGCTCAGTCACTTGCATTGTCCTAAAAATATCCAAAATCATCAAAATGTTCTATTTAAAAATATCACATTACTAAAAATTATCATATTACAGATTTTTAACGTAATTTTGCAGCCCTAATTGGAACGCTTCTCTGCCCAATACGTGTTGTATCATTCGGATGACGCTTCCAGCTGAAAAATATTTAATTTAACTTTATTGATCAATCAATCCATATGGTTTATAATAATATTTATATATTCATACATTTGTCGTATGCAATTCCGTTAAAATTATTATCGATTTCGCTCGGCGATGCAACGTCATTAGTCATTGCATTGGTAGATGTTGTTGCATCGCTTCTCATCACTCCTTGCATATACGTCACAACAAATTGTTCCATCATTCTAAATTGAAAGTTTAACACCTGAAATATATATAAAAATTATTTATAGATAAATTCATAACGTAAAGTTAACAAGATTGTAATTGCCAGCATTGTAAGAATCTTCACTAAAAAAATGCCCTGGGCAGAATAAAATGACTCAGCTGCCATTTTCAGCGCTCAAAACTTAGTTTTAGTGCTATAAGTCTCACTATGTTAATTTAATTTATTCTATATATTTAACTTTAAAATGACAAGTGCCCGATTACATAAAATTAAAATCTTTACAAAATTTTTAATTTTTACCTCGATGTATTACGAAAAATATCATCTTAAGCGGTAATAATTTGAGTTATTTAAAAAAAATACATTGATTTTAAATAAATATTTATAAAACTAGTACACATTTTTAAGTTATTCATACTTACACTGTCTGTGGTATAATACTCAAAGTAAGTTGCAAATCCTTCGCTCAACCATAGAAAACTCCACCATAATGGAGTAACTTCGTTTCCGAACCACATATGTGCATTCTCGTGTGAAATAACAGCGGCTATGAATTGTTCGTCTGTCGTGCTAGTTGTGCCATTCTTGTGCAATAAATATTCCTCCCTGAAATTTGCAATATTAAAGCAAATATAAGTAAATCCATCCTCTCCTTTTCCAATTTGCGTACCTGTATGTAACAAGTCCCCAGTTCTCCATGGCTCCAGCACTGAAGTCCGGTATCGCAGCTTTGTCCATCTTCGGCATTATATAAGGAAGATTTGTATATTTCTCCAAATCTAGCAAACTCCTTTGCGCAATATCCAATGGATAGTCCAGCGAATCGGCCGCAGTCGGTCTGGCAAACACGCGAAAATTCTTTTGTGGAAATATTTGGTTGCCTTCGTTGGATTTCGAAATGAAATCAGATACAATAAACGCTATTAGATATGTCGAAATTAAAGGGGATGTCTTAAACTCTGTTCCATTGAAATTATCAATAGTTGGCCTACGAATAACAAACAATTAGTTAAACAATGTTTAGGCGTTATAATATATGTCAATTTATTCTCACAGGTTGCTTGAAACATCCTCCTCCATATTGGATATGGCATGTAATTTTTCCGGATGATATATGATCAATGAGAATGTAGCTTTCAGATGTGGTTCATCGTAGCATGGAAATGCTTCTCTGGCGCTAACGGCTTGGAACTGAGTGGTTGCTAAATATCTAGAATTTAAAGAATGCATCTTAATTCATAATCATACAGAAGTACATTTTATTTTTTATCTATTAAAAAGGTTTGTAGAATAATGTCTTAAATAAGTCAATAAAATCAGCGATAAAAATGTAATCAAACTCACCTTATAACATTTTCTTGATCCTTATATGAGCTTAAATAGATGCCCTCTTCATCTCCATACATGCCTACAAATTCTATACGTAATTTAGCCTCGTCTCCCGCATTTATAAAACTTTTAAGGATTATCTTCAAAAAGTGATTGTCGGTATTAGAATGTTCAAAACTGCTGAAAATATCTTCAGATCCAATTGTTATAATGACTGAGATATTTCCGACCACCATATCGGTGTGTGCGTGCAGTATAATTTCGTTAGTCCTATTCTTAGCAGTTATGTCAATTTCGACATTTCCAGAAAACGATTCATGGTAGTCGGGATCTATTCTTAAATTTATTTTATAATTGCTGGGCACCGTGGTGTCGGGGAGTCTGAATTCGGATGGATTCCTACTGGCCAGTGGTCTCTCTCTAACCAGATGGCGATCTTCATACGATGGAGTGGCTGCATTTAATGTGGCGAACAGCAGAAACGTGGCTAATACAGCCACAAAGCTGACCGACATGTCTGTAACAAAATATCTTAAACTAATCATAATTATGATGACTATAATAAAATCCGAAAATTGTTTTATCAATGTATTATATTGTTGATTATTAAAGAATAAAATCAGTTGTGAGTAGAAATATTAATTTAGATTTCATGTTCGAAATGAATCATTTAATTTATGTTACGTAAACGTCAGAGATATTTTTTATTTACTTATCAGATCATTCTATGATATGCCTCAAAAATATTTCACAATCTTTAGATAGTTTCGTGATACATATCACGATAATTTTGAAACTAAAATCAATCATTTAATAATTAGATTAGTTTTGAAAAATGTTTTACTTTTTTATTATATATATTTAAACGCATTTCTTTTAAATATCGAAATCAAAGTTTGCCGATGTTTCAGTTACTTCACTATTTTTTTTTGTAATATTTTATTATATTTATTGAATCATAATTAATAATTAAACCAAAAAATATGTCGATTGAATAGTCAGTCACAACATTATTTAAATTCATGTTGAAGATTACATATTTTATTATAAAGTTTACGCTAATGAAACTTTTTAAGGTTATTTTAAGGTTATTGATATACAAATTATATGCAATCACTGCGTTTAATTCATATATAATAGTTTTTAAATGTTCATGTTGTAATTTAAATTCAATATCTTACCTTTATAGCTGTTAATTCAATGAATATATCTTGTATTATCCGATGTCACAATGCGACAGCAGATAAATCAAGCGGATAAATGATGATAGTAATATAATCCAGTGATAAGAAAATATTGATAAATATTATCTAATATATAAAATCATAGAGACCAGATAAGTCTATCCAAACAATGACCCATAATAAACGCTTTTATTCATGCCGCAATTTATGTCGCTATTTAACTTGTATCAATGTTAATTACTCTAGATATTTTAATTACCTTCAAAACGATCGAAGACAGGGCGAAACTTCACCATTGAATAGCGAGGTGTCATAAACCTTTTCCTACGGCGAGATTCCATACAAGAATCTTAAACTATCCAATATTACCCGGCGGACAACCTCTTTTGATCACTCTCTACTATTCCACGAATAACACAGGGGTTCAGAATTTCTATTTATCTACCATACCATTACAATTGATGGTCAGAATCTCTTATAAATAATCTTTTATATTATAGTCAATATAAATCTGCATAGAGTTGACTAAAAACTCATGTAAATTGATAAATACTCAACAAAAAAGTGTACCCCTGAAAAAATATGTACATGTATGTGTACACATATTCTTATGTGCATGATTTCTCACCACAGTGCCAGTATACTCTGGGAGGGAAACCCCTAATCTGTTGACCAATAGTTGGTCTGGTCTCGATACATTCGCTCCTTACTTACTATTGCGCGACAGGGCTAATAATCACTTGCGACCGGCAACTTGAGACTCGTTTTGGGCAGATGTGCATATGTATGACTGAGATGGCTCGATATTTGTCACTCGTGACACGTTATAAGCAGATAACGCCTTAGAGAAAAGAATAAATTAATATCTAGACAAACGAGTCGAGAGGGTAAAATTCGATACCAAAGGGATAGAAGATATACGTCCAATGCAAGAAATGGCTAAGAGAAGGAAACTCTTTACAAAAAACCGTATACCGAGACGACTTGGGTCCCCGCGGTATGGACACGAAAGGGGATCCCTCACGTCACGTGTGAGACTCAGGTTCCTTTGGCCTCGACTACCATGCGAGAGTTTGGGTAAGGCCCATGCCCTCATCGAGTGAGAGCCTTGTGGCTGGCAAATGATGATGATGATATAAAATCAGGCAGCTGCTCGTCGAATACAATATTGCTGTCTCACTTTTGAATCAGCTTTATCGCTTTTTTGGTTCTTGTGCAGGTTAAACCTTCATTTTCTGATACGATCGCTGATTTTTTGAGCTAAGCACCCATTAATTGTGGTGAAAACTTCGAAGAATTCATCGAGACGCACACTCTATGTATTTTATTAGGTGTAGTAAAAAGTCTTATCGTATTTTCAAAGGGTAGTTTTAGAAAAAGTTGTTTGAAAATCCGGAAATTTTGACCTAAAAGATGAGCCTAGAAGTAGACGACCCTGTACAGTACATAAAGCCGTCATAAAATCAGAAATTGAAAAAAAAACAACTTTAACCATCAAAGAGCTGTCAAATATAACCGGCAAAAAGTGGTTCATCACTCAGAAGTGTCCGAAAAAATGGGAAAGATTCGAAAAGAAGGAATTTGGGTCCCCCACGCGTTGACCGACCGTTACAAATCGCAGAGGATAAACACATGCGAACCTCTGCAAACCCAAGAGCTTATAACACCATTTCTTCGCAATTTGATCACCGGAGATGAGAAGTGGGTGTTATACTCGAATATAAAGAGAAAAAAAACAATGGCTTACACGTAAACAACAGCCGATTCCAACCCCTAGAGCAGGATTGCACCCGAAAAACTGCTTAGCGTTTGGTGGGATTCTAAAGGAATCATTTAACACGAAGTTTTTAAAACAGGTCAAACTGTAACAGTGCAAGTGTAGTGTGACCAATTGGATCGATTAAAAGCTGCGTTAGAAAGAAAAAGGCCGGGTCTGACGAGAGAAGAGAAAATCTTCCTCCTCCTAGATAATGCGCGTGTCCAAAAAAATGGATGACT
This sequence comes from Philopotamus ludificatus, assembly GCA_022495035.1. NCBI lineage: Eukaryota > Metazoa > Arthropoda > Insecta > Trichoptera > Philopotamidae > Philopotamus > Philopotamus ludificatus. The sequence goes on from JAGXCT010034251.1 coordinate 34,516, forward strand.
TGGGTTTGACGGCTTTACTGTATCCTGCTTACTCCCCAGACTTAGCCCCTTCAGACTACCATTTGTTTCGTTCTATGAAACACTTTTTTAAAAATAAATCATTCCAAAGAAAAAGTGAAGTGAACTCGGCTATTTTTGATTTTTTTAATTCCAAGTCAGCAGATTTTTTTAAGAAAGGTATTTTAGATTTGACAAATAGATGGCAGAAGGTCGTGTGGCCATGCCCGTTTTTTCTCGCTCGCATCTGGTACAATGTGCCGAACGCGAGTGAAACGTGCGATTTGCACGTGCGGCGAGAGCTCAGTCTGCAGCAAGCTAGAGTATATCATGAAAAAATATTTTTAATCTTAGAAGTCGTGCAGCGATTAATTATTATTACTATTTTTTTTATTTTCCCTCATGTCTGAGGAACGTGACCATATGCATGATTCCACTAATGAAGGACCATAGACATGGTTCCATCTGGGCTCACTTATTACAAAAAAATAATGAAACCAGTTTAAAAATAAGTATAAGAACCATGCTTCCAAACCGGTGCTACTTTGGACTTCAGGACAACAGCATCTACGATCTGGATTATTCTATATCGCAGGGGTGAGCAACCCGCGGCACGCGGGCCGCATGCGGCCCGCGAGGCTCATTCGTGCGGCCCGCCACGCTTTCTCGTGAAACCAATTTTGACTTTTAAAAATTCCTAGTGTCCCGCGACCTAATTGTACCTTAGGCTTGTTAATTTTTTACTATTTTTTGAAAATGATGCTAAAATCATTGATAGGCAATGATATCGTGCTTTATTTATGTGATTTAATTTCACGCGTTACGTTGTCACCACGCTTGTAATAAAGCTTGTTAATTTCCTTAAATCTCGAGCGTTAAATCACCGCCAATTTAAAGAATTTTTAAATGATTTGAGAAGTGAATATGGTGATTTAATTTACAACATAGAAATTCGTTGGTTGAATAGAGGTACTATGCTTAAAAGGGTATATGATTTAAAAAATTAAATTCAATCGTTTGTGGAAATGAAGGAATATCCATTTCCCCAATTCGAAGATAAAGAATGGATGTGTGATTTTGCCTTCCTCGTCGATATAACCCAGCATTTTAATGTCTTAAACGTGGGAAAAGGCCAGTTTATTCATAACATGTTTAATAAAATTAATGCTTTTGAAAAAAACTAGAATTTGGAACAACAATCTGTTATCCAAACAACATGTCGCATTTACACTAATCTAAGATGAAAGAGAAAATCCTTAGAAACCCAAAATATGCCCAGCATTTAGAAAATTAATAACGGAATTTCAGTCATGATTTAAAATATTAAGATCAGAAACTCTTAGTTTTAATATTTTTCTTGACCATTTAATATAGAAGTGAAACAGTTCAGATGAGTTACAAAATGGAATTAATAGATTTACAAATAGCGGATTTAAGAAATAAATTTTTACACTGTTGACATACATAGTTTCTATCAAAATTACATGAATTTAGAAAAAATTCCACGATTCAGGCTGCAGCACAAAACAAATAATGACACTTTTGGAAGACTTATGTTTGCGAACAATTATTTTCCGCAATGAAAATAATTAAAAGTGATCATCGATCGAGATTAAATGATGTACGTTTAGAAAGCTGCGTATGAGTTGCTGTGTCGTCTCTATCAGCAAATATAGACCAATTGATATCTGGGCTCACTTATTACAAAAAAATAATGAAACCAGTTTAAAAATAAGTATAACAACCATGCTTCCAAACCGGTGCTACTTTGGACTTCAGGACAACAGCATCTACCATCTGGATTATTCTATATCGTCTCTGAAGTCTAGTCTAAAGTCAAACTTTACGTGGCTCTCATCAATCCCGTCCTAACATACAGACCTAAATGTTAGGATTTGACAAAACAAGATGAGCGAAAAATGGATATCCTGAAGAGGTGGATTTGGAAACGGATATTTGAAGACGTATTCAACGACGCGGAATAATTTTCCAAAGCAACGAGAAGCTGTGCCGATTACACAGAAATTTGTCGGTCACAGTTGTCGTCAGAATGGTCAGACTCCGGTGAGATTGAGATTAAGTTTGGAGTAAAATAGAAAAGGGTGTTGGATGAGGTCAGGGCTCTACAATGATGATGATGATATTTATAATGTTTACAAAGTTATCTCCTGCTATAGAAAATATAGTGATCGCCAGTGATTCAATTTAATTTAACTTTTTTTTATCTAGAGTAAGAGTGAAGAGTGTTTTCGTCATGCCAATTAAATTTTCTGCAATTTTGTCTGTAACAATTATTCTTGGGCTAATAAAAATATATCATAAATAATAAATGACGCCAAGTTGTTCATGTCTACATTATTTTTTTATTATAAATATGTCAAATCATAATTCATCATTTTATGAGTATGTGAAAGAAATATGTCTTAATTTAATTCATATAATAGTTTAATACAGATAAATTAAAAACATGGGACAAATTGTAATAAGCAATTTAGAGACACTGGCTAGAGGTCCACTGTTATCAGGAGCATTACTTATTAGCCATGGATCGATTTCTCTAAGTGCAGTATAGAGCCATAGATTTCTATCTCCCAATACATTTAAAGCACGTTCAATAGCAGATTTCTCACTATTTGTGAATATTGAAGAGTATTTTTTCCTGAATGCAAAGAACTTAAAAAAAAAGAACAAAATAGTGTAATTATATAATAAACGTATTGATTTTAATAATCTCATATATATACCTGAGTTACATGCCATCCAGCTACTACTCTGTTCTGCAGAGCTGTTATTACTCTAACGCCTCCACTAACCTGAGATGTCCTAAAAATTGCAATAAAATATATTATATCATCATTTGCCAGCCACGAGACACTCACTAGCTAGATATACGGGTCTTACCAGACTCTCGAATGACAGTCGAGAGCAAAGGAATCTTAGTTTCACAGTCTTAAGTATGCGCTTTTATGTAAAGAGTTTCCCTCTCTTATTATACTATATCATATACAATAATTATTTTACTTACATGGATTGGAATTTTGCAAATTCATCAAACAAGAAATCCAACGCATAGGTCAATCCCATTCCACCGCCATTAATCATTGCAATGACGACTCTGAAACGATCTTCGTCGTCTACTCGAGAATCGTCAGAAATACTCATATTTAAATATCTTTAAAAAAATGTACACATTACAAAAAATATATGATATTTATTATTTATTCTAAAGTTATACCTTTCAGCAATTAATTTATCTTCAGTACAGCCCAACGTTCTTAGCACCATGTACTTCTCAGTCGGTCTAGGTGCTTCTATATATTTCTCAAATATGGCATCCCATTCTTCTTCAGAAGAACTACGCAATCCACAACAATAAATTGTGGACTTTAAATCTGGATCAATCTTAAAATCTTAAAGCATTCGATTAGTCATTTCGCCACAATGTGCATAGAAAATGTTGCGTTTACCTGGATTTGTGACAATTTGCGCAATTTTATTATTTGCCAAACCTCTGGCGTTTGAAATGCCAGCATTGCATTGCAGACTCAAAGCAATGTCTCTATGTAGTTTGTCGATGGAACTATCTCCGGCTTTGGCATCGATTCCGAATTTTTCGTATATGTTTTTGCTCAAACTCGTAGTAAACCTCTAAATAGTATATTATATACTAAATATGTTAATATCATTTTAATTTAATTTTTTTTTTTACCTTGTAACGATGATTATTTGAAGAAGCTTCCATTAATATATCCATGTTGTTGAGTAATCGTTCTGCCGTTATCCATGGAATAAAATCATCTTCATTCATTAAATATGACAATAAATCCATTGTTACATTGAATGACTAAAATATTTTTTTTGAGATTATTTTATATTTTATTTAAATTGCTATCAATATAGTGGTTATACCAGTCTCAGTGATGTTGCAAACGCATATGCATCATCGATCAATTGCGCTCTGTTTAGATGATGAATGCCATCAAAGTCTTCTTTGTGTAAAGCTTCGGATAAACTTATCCAATTTGTCTTGTCATACATTACTCTGAAATATCCTAAGAAAGAATTTTATTATTTTTAATCTTGCTGTACTTAAATTTAGTTATTTAATCACTAAAATGATCGGAAAATATTGGTTTAATAAATGTATGCATGTTATTCTAATAAAATTCTAGAATAGACATTCTAGTTATAAATAAAAACAATAATATTATCACTTTACACTATTTTTTCAATAGTATATTGACTCGTACGTTCATACAAAATAAAATTTGCGAATAATTGTAAGCTTATTAATAATAAATATTAGGTAAAGCACAAAGAAATTACCGTTTCCTTGGGCGCTATTTAAAATCAGTTTGTACTTTCCCGGCGAGTGAGTATGTCGAAATTAGTATCATTTAAAGCTCCTTTTATCCTTTCCCGACTTCAATACATTTTTTTTCATTTTAACCCATAGAAAAAATGTCATGGCCAGAGATCCAAGAGATGCAGTTACGGTGTGTTTTATTGTGTTTTTTCGACAAAGGTTTGAAAAGCAAAGAAGCCATCGAAAGCATTTGCTAAACTTATGGTGATATTTTGAAGATTTGGAAGTGTCGACGGTGGTTTAAACAATTTAAAAATGAGGACAGAAATCTATAAAATAAACCAAAATCGGGAAGGACGTAGAAAATCGACGACCAAGTGCTGAAATCTCTAGTGGAATCCGATCCTCGAAAAACAATTAAATAATTATCTCATGACATCGGCTGTCCCTGGTCAATTGTAAAAAACCACCTCAAACTGTTGGGAAAGAAACATAGACAAGGAGTTTGGATTCCGCATGATCTATCGCAGTCGGCCTTGGATCAACGAGTGGCCATTTGTTCTTCTTTGTTGAGTAGGTATGAAACCGACCATTTCTAAGAATGATAATTACTGGAGATGAGAAATGGATCCTTTATAACTCTTTATGAATTACTAAAACCTGGAAAATCAGTCACAGCAGAGGTATACTGTTTGCAATTGGACAGATTAAAGGCAAAATTAATAAAAAAAAAACGGTCAATGTTAGTAAATAATCAACGGTACATTTTACAACATGATAACAAGCAGCAAAAATCACTCGAGATAAAATTAAAGAGCCTAACTTGGAACTATTGCCTCATCCTCCTTATTCTCCCTGATATTGCTCCATCAGATTACCACTTATTTCGAAGTATGGAGCATTCGCTTCACAACAAAAATTTGAATACAGAAAATTAAGTCCGAAATCACTTAAATGCCTTTTTAAAATCAAAGGAGCCAGATTTTTATAAAAGTTGCATCGAAAAGGGGCTCAAATTGTGGAGAGACATTACAAATAATAATGTAAATTATTTAAACAAATAAATCATTTGTAATATTTTTGTATATACATTTTTCCTTTGTACTAAAAAACGGTCATTTCTTCTCGCTATACCTAATATATTAGGTTAAATAAATTGGGGTTTTCATGCCATTTTATTAATTCCGAAAATTACATACCCATTTGTTGTTTATTGACGATAAACCATGGGTGGACTTCATTTAAATCGATTGTCAAATTAAATTCAGGCTCAATCCAATGTTGGGCAGTTGTATTTTCGAAATTAGCATTGCCTTTATATGCCCAAGTCAGCGGAATATACCATTGCTCATTCGATCTATAAATTGGTTGTTGATAATATCGCGACTGAAAATCATAATCATAAATAGAAAAAATATACAGCTTAGAGACGTATAACACAATTTAAAAAAAAATCATTAATCCATAAGAAAAGTACTGCGCGTACTTAGTAATAATATAAAAGATGGAAGAACTCTTATGATATGGATAGAATTCTGCAATGACAAAAACATACCTATAAACAGAAACATTATTCAAAAGAGAGGACTAAACACATAAATAAACAACCGTTATCTAGAGATCAACAATTACAATTATTTTTCAGGTAGAGGATAATTTGAACAATTTTAAGAAGCTATTCTCACTACATAATATAAAAATTTAAGGAGAAATTGCGTCGGCCGACCATGCTAGATCTTAGCTCAAACCCTAAATAAAATGAGTCATACAGATTCAAAGTCTACATAAATTTTTAGCCCATTAAATTATATTTATTCTGTTGAATGGAGTCCAACTTTCTTAAAGTGTTTTAAAATAATTTATTATGAGTGAAAAATAAGCCATAAATTTATCACTAAACTTTTTTCTTTAACTTACATTAATTATATCGAGCATTTTTATAAATCTGTATTATTTTTCGTTAAACATCAGAATGCTGGATTAATAACCACTTTTTAAAATAGGCAATTAAATTCTGCTTTTATTCTGTACCTGATATAATTCAACATATCTTCTATTATTCATATGTAATGCTGACACCACTGGAAATCCTTTCTGACTAGACCAAGAGTAGAAAACATCAGTTAATTTTATATTCGGTGGCATGGAATTTGCAACGTCTTCGAGTTCTCTGAATAATATACCAGGCTCAGTGCTTTGCAATGTCCTGAAAATATATAAATGCATTAGAATATTATATTTTACGATATGACATTAATTAAAATGATCGTATTACATATTTTTAACGTAATTTTGCAATCCTCGCTGGAATGCTTCTTTGCCCATAATGTGTTGTATCATTCTAATGACGCTACCAGCTGAAAAATATTTAATTTTATTATTTAATCAATCCATATGGTTTATAATAATATTTACATATTCATACATTTGTCGTATGCAATTCCGTTAAAATTATTATCGATTTCGCTCGGCGATGCAACGTCATTAGTCATTGCATTGGTAGATGTTGTTGCATCGCTTCTCATCACTCCTTGCATATACGTCACAACAAATTGTTCCATCATTCTAAATTGAAAGTTCAACACCTAAAATATATTTGTAAATTATTAACAATGAAATACATTTTTTTTCCACCAAAATGTTTATTAAAAGCTTCTCAATTTGATATTAACAAAATTGATCCATCATTTTAAATTGAAAGTTCGACACCTGAAATATTTTTAAAATTCATTTACATAAAAATACGTAGTTTTTGCTAGTCGTCTTGGACTAAAAATAGCATTTAAAGAATCTTCACTAAAAAAATACGCTGGGCTGAATAAATGACTCAGCTGTAATTTTTCAGGAATCAAAATTATTGTATAATTCTATCAGTATCGCTCTGTTAATTTTATTTTACTTATATACTTATCAGTTTTAATTTTTAAAATGAAGAGTGTTCCTTTACAACAGACGAAATTGAACAATAAAGGCTCGTTGACACCTACAATATATTTGAAAATTATTTATAGGAAAATAGACGATGAATTTTTAATGCCGAAAAATAGATAGATAGATTTATAATGGCCTGTAATTTTTTAATATGTTAATAAATTAATATTGATTTTTTACTAGAAGAAGAATTGATTTAATTGAAGGAGAGTTTTGGAGATAAACTTTATTTTTAACAAGTGGTTAAAACAATATTTCGAATTATTGTCAAAAATACGTTAAATTAACGCATATTTAACATTTGATTTTTACTAATTAACTAATAAAATGTACGTATAAGGCTTCAAAACTAAGGCCTAATCGCTCTAATAACATTGTTTTCCGAAGAGCCAAGGACGTAAAAAGTTCATCTAGTTCCAAGGAATGTGAACGATGTCCTCAAATTTTTTTGAACTTCTTAATGTACAGTAAAACAGCAGATTGTACTATCAAATAAAGAAAATTATCTAAAGCAGGGATCGGAAAACAATAGCACGCAGACAAAATCTGATCCATGGGTTAAACGAAAAAAAAATTGAAGCTCACATTTATTTAAGGTCTACTTCTTTAATCCACCCGTGGCTTTTTAGGATACCAAAGTTTAGATTTTTCTCGAATAACTCTTTTAATATAAATCCTACATGTTAAAAACTTATTATGTTTGTCCAAAAAAGTCTAAAGAATATTTATTATAAATAATCATTGTCCTTTATTGTCTGCATTGCAAAAAAAAACACAAACATTCGCTGCTGCCACCCGCGCTATTGTTTAATTCGCTCGCATCCTGTATTATCTACCGAGTGCGAGTGAAACGTATTAGTGATTCGTTCACAGAACTTCCGAATGAAATCGCCGAGAGCGTTATCATTTGTTTGGAAAAAAGTCCAAAATATTGCGCAAATTATGAAGCATATCATGAATAATTATTTTTATTCTTAAAATAACCCATGTTAAAAAAAAAGTAAAAAAGAACTCATTAAAATATATATTTGTAGAAAATAAAACATAAAATTAATATAAATTGAACTAATTTGCTTCTGAAATCTTGTTTATATCTGTCAAATTTAAAATGAAAAGAGCCAATAAAACACTTAGCTAAATTGTGCAACTCTCAGTATTATGAATATGTTGTATGCTTTATATTATAATATATTCTAAATATATTATATTTTCTCTATAGAGGAAAATGTAAAGATTGATGAAAAAAATCATTATTTTAAATGGTTTGATGTAGGAAAAATTTGGGAAATGCTATGGTAATGTATTCCCATTGGAATAAAGTAAAATATTGAATTAATTTAATATAAGATCCCAGAAATGATAAGTTCGATTTAAAGAATACTTATAGTCTTGATTTAACATAAAATTGATTAATTAAAAAATTGCCAAAATATCTTTTAATTATCGAATCCACGGAAACATTTACAAAACTATTGTTAAAATATAGTGCAATTATTTTTCGCCATTTTCATATTATTTCCTACTTACACTGTCTGTGGTATAATACTCGAAATAAGTTGCAAATCCTTCGCTCAACCATAGAAAACTCCACCATAATGGAGTAACTTCGTTTCCGAACCACATATGTGCATTCTCGTGTGAAATAACAGCGGCTATGAATTGTTCATCTGTCGTGCTAGTTGTGCCATTCTTATGCAATAAATATTCCTCCCTGAAATTTGCAATATTATAGCAAATATAAGCATATCCATCCTCTCCTTTTCCGATTTGAGTACCTGTATGTAACAAGTCCCCAGTTCTCCATGGCGCCAGCGCTGAAGTCCGGTATCGCAGCTTTGTCCATCTTCGGCATTATATATGTAAGATTTGTATATTTCTCTAAATCTAGCAAACTCCTTTGCGCAAAATCTAGCGGATAGTCCAGGGAATCAGCTGCAGTCGGTCGGGCAAACACGCGAAATCTCTTTTGTGGAAATATTTGGTTGCCTTCGTTGGATTTCGAAATGAAATCCGAAACAATAAACGCGATTAGGTATGTCGACATTGAGGGGGATCTAATGAACTCTGTCGGTTTAAAATTATCAATATCTGGCCTGCAAGTAACTAATCAATTAGGTAAATAATGATATAGCATTAGAAATATATGCCCATTTATTCTTACAAGTTACTTGAAATGTCCTGCACCATATTCGATATAGCATGAAATTTATGCGGATGATATATGGTCATTGTGTATCTAGCTTTCAGATGTGGTTCATCGTAGCATGGAAATGCTTCTCTGGCGCTAACAGCCTGGAACTGAGTGGTTGCTAGATATCTAGAATTTTAAAAAATACATTTTGTCATAAAAAAGCATATTGGATTTTTTTTATTTTTACAAATTCCAAAAATTAACTCGTTTTGTATAAAAATATCAATATTATGATATTTAAAATAAATCACACGTGATTTATTACAATAGTTTTGCAGCATCGTTGCCAATTGAAATATATTATTTTCCAATTCAGATTGAGATAATTATGGCAAATCTTTTAATCAAATAAATTCCTAAATAATACTGGTATTGGATTTTTTTATTTTAAAACTGGGGAAGGATCATAAATAGTTTAGAATTTTATTAAGGCTTGTTTAGTTATTAATAAATAAAATAAATAAATTCTTTAGATTTGATAAAATCTCAGATTAAAACGGCTATGAACAGATCCTTACTAAATACGCTTCAAAAGTTTTTTAGTAAAGTTAAATGCTACAGAAAGCAGTACAGTAAACCCCCCTATAACGTCCTCTCATATAACGTTCCCCCCTATAACGTTTGCGGCGGTTTTTTAATATAACGTCGAACCCCCCTATAACGTTCGCGCAATGACATAATGTAGTTCGGATCCTTGACTTCCTGGCGCATCCGGCGAAACTAAATAAAAATGTTGGTGATTCATCGGAACGAGGCTATCGGCTTTAGGGCTATCAGAGCATTTCAGGATATTCACACATACAGTAAAAAAAATATTTTCTACTCTTATATCCATGGAACGAGTTATAATCGAGTAAATCGATGCTCGTTTTAACTATTTGATTATGTAATATACGTAACCCTCTTAATCTTAGTAGATATGATATGATATAATTTCACAATAAGGCCTCTACAATAATTATTCCCATAAGCGTCGATTTCTTTGATGTTTAATTCTATACTTAGTGGTTGGAATAAAACATATTCCCGGAATAGTTTTTATTACATTTATTCATCATATGCTAGCGCATTTTATAAAATTTAACTAATTAAATATCGCGTCGATCTGCTCTACCCAGCAAGTTGCGGTAAGATTACGTCAGCCAAAATACGAGAGGATATCGCTCATCGCGCGAGCTTAGCCATTTGCGCTGGTAAACACGTAAAAATGTAAAAAAAAAAAAAAAAATGGGAATGTGTTGATTTACTGATTTACTTTAAATCAAAAAATAAAATTGAAAAACCTAAACCCCCTATAACGCGCCCCCCTATTACGTGGAACCTATCCCGACGTTATAGGGGGGTTTATTGTACCTTGAATATATAATCATTTAATTATTTTTGCGTAAGTTATTAAATTAATTAATTACCATGGAATAATATAAAGAAAATACAAGTAACAATTTTTCGATCGCAAAAAAATATTGCGTAATGTAGAAATACATATTTTTAGATTCTAGCACGAAGAATAAGTCATCATGTGATCTGGGTGTACAAAAAATGAGTCATGGGTATCATTTTTAAAACGTTACGATATGTGAGTATCGCGAATCAAATTTTTCTACTACAAAACAAAGCAAAAAAGCCAATAAAAATATTTCTACGATCACAATATTGAAACGTTCTGATTAAAACTCACCTGGTGATATTTTGTTGATCCTCATAGGAGCTTAAATAGAGTCCCTCTTCATCTCCATACATGCCAATGAATTCTATGCGTAATTTAACCACGTCTCCAGCATTCAAAGTAGTATAAAGCATTATGTGCAAGAAATGATTATCGGTATTATTACGCTGATAACTGCTGAAAATATCTCCAGATCCACCTGTTCTAATAACCGTGATATTTCCGACCACCATGTCGGTGTGTGCGTGCAGTACAATTTCTCTAGTACTGCTTAAAGCAGTTAAGTCAATTTCGACATTCCCAGAAAACGATTCATGGTAGTCGGGATCTATTCTTAAAACTATTTTATAATGGCTGGGCACGGTGGTCACAGGGAGTCTGTATGCCAATAGGTTCCTGCTGGCCGGTAGGCTCTCGCGAACCAGATGGCGATCTTCGTACGACGGAGTGGCCGCATTTGATGTGGCGAACAGCAGAAACGTGGCTAATACAGCCACAAAGGTGGCCGACATATCTGTAATAAATATATTAAATTAATCACAGCATTAATGACAATGGTATAATTTATATGTACCTATTTTTTATTATTTGATTATTTATTGAAATAATAACATGTTGTTATCAACAAAATGTTATCAATAATACATAGATTAATTTAGTGTTATGTTATCAATTGTCTCATTTGTGTGCTAATGCACATATTTTCTATCATTGATTGGATAATGTTATATTAATATACAATGATACATCTCAAAAATATTTCACAATTTTCAGATAATTTATATTTAATCTCTATATAACCCGTTATATTACCAAAGTTTAATATTATCAAGGACAACATCAACAACAATAAGATAAGGTTATGATCGTAGAACTAAATTCTTCAAAGATTTCTATATGTATTTTTTTAAATTCTATATTTATTTGCATGTTTTTTTATTAAATAATACAAATAAACAATTCAAGAATAAAATAAAAATAAAATTGAGCTTTAAATAGATTTTTTAGTTTGCAGGTTTTCGCATAAGTTAAGAAAAGCATTTTTTTAATTATCTTAAATAAATCATCTTTACTTTGCGTTCTACTATCCTTAATCAATTGAGTGTGAGCCTATTCCATTAGTTAATCACAGAAGATATTCAAATTTAACTCCATTACCAATATTTATAACATCTTTATGTTGTACTTTTTCCATAATCGGATTAACGATTTTTCGTTCTCTTCACCAATAGCTCTAACTGCTTGTCTGAATTAATTTCGTAGGTAATAAATTTTAAATTAATGTATTAGACCTTGATCCATTCGATTAAATAAAAGAGATTCTGTTTCCGAGGAAGAAATATTATTTTTATATTTACATTAAAGCCACAAGGTGGATTACCTGTTGCATTGTCAAATAACAGTTATGTCTTAAATGATAGGTTACTTTCAATTTATTATTTTTCATCCATTTCAAAAATATAATGACAAACCAGTCTTCAAAAAACATCCATGCTCTTCGGTTAAACTTCCATAGGATAGGTAGTGATAATTTAGAAATTTAAAGTTTTATTTATTTTAAAGTTTAAGTGTGCAAAATCACTTTTAATTTGGTCTGATTGTGCAATCTTCAACAGCTATTTCTCCATGTAAAAACAACCTCAAAATCTAGCATTTTTTTCCAATATAAACCAGTTTTACATAATATTGAGTCTGTAATAACTTCCGATTTAGGAAGACAGGTTATATTGTTTGGATTTACTCGCAATGAGTCAGCCGACAAGGGGATTTTTACTAGATAGATAAGTGGACTGTTAGCCATTCGATTACTATTTAGTGTGGTAGACGTTACAGTGGTATTCTGATTCCTTAAAATAGGGAATCAAAAAATGCATATTCGTCATGTGATGTTTTGGGAATTCAAACAAGGTACTAGTGCTAGAGCGACTGCTGAAAAGAAATATATTATAGTAATACGTTAGAAATTGGTTTGTGAAATTTCGTTCCAGAGATGAGTCTTTAAAATATGAACCAAGGCCAGGTTACCTTCCGACTTCGATACGGACATTTTGAATGCGATATTGGAACAAAATTTACGTCAAACGATAAGGAAGTTGGCAGAGAGACTCAATACGTCACAATCTACAGTTTATCGCCACCTGGAAAATTTGGGGAAAGTCAGCAAGTTATGCATATAGGTACCATATAATCTCAGTGACCGAAATAAGGCAGACCGAATCTTTATTGCCACAAGTCTTCTCTCACGGCATAAAATCAAGCCTTTTTTAAACAGGACGATAACAGGCGATAAAAAATGGATCACTTATAGAAAAATTGTCCGCAAGGCAATGGTTGGATAAGGAGAAACCACCCCTACCGAACCCTAAAGGCAATATTCATGGGAAGAAAACTTTATTGTGTGTATGGTGGGATCGTCGAGGAATAATCCACCACGACCCGATGAAGCACAACGAAACGATTACTGCCGATACATACGTTCAGCAGCTGCAGAGAGTTCATGCAGAACTACTGGAAAAGTGTCCTGCACTCGTCAATCGAAAAAACGTTATTCTGTTACACGTCAAAAGTGACTCAAGAAAAAAAACTGGTCTGTTTTGCCACATCCACCTTACTCCCCAGATTTTGCTCCTACATACTACCACTTTTTTCTATTCCTTACAGAATTTATTGAATGGAAAAACTTCAATGAGGCCCTTCATATTTTATTTCAGTCCAAGCCTACCAATTTTTATGAGGAGGGGATCGATAAGTTGCCAATAATATGGGAGAATGTTATATTTAACAGTGGAGAATACATAATAGAATAATATAATTTTGTAGTTTTCTTAAAGCAAAATAAAAGTATGATAAAAACCTTATACAATATTATATGCAAAAAAACGCAAGGAACAATACGCAATTAAATTAAAATGGACGTTTTCATCACGTCGAGGATTGTAATTGATAAAAAATCAAATTTTCTTAATGTTTTAGTGAAGTAAGCTAATAATACATATAATATTTAAATATATATCGAAGAGCTCAAATAAAAAACTTTAATATTTTAAGTATTTATACGATTCATAATTTGTTATCGATATATTTGGCGAGTATGATATATATGAGGCAACGTTTCATATTCTAATCTATTCATTGATTAATTATGCGATTAAGCACAGCATGATTATTGCTCTTAATTTTACTAAAAATGACGAAAACATTTCGTCGCTGATACATTGATTTTAAAAAATATCTCTTGTTCGATTCACTTGATTTATTTATTTTTTGCAATCTTTTTTATATCACTAAATACTAAGTTTCAGCTCCTATTGAATTATATTTTTTTAATATAATATATAAAATACAAATAACCCTTTCAGTGCGGGGCGCATGACGTACATGCGCATACAAATCATGTCCAGGTGCGGCCGCATGTCGTATATGCGCGAGATTCTTTAAAACTTTAACATGTCGTTACATGTAAACTAGACCGAGTTAAGTGATGATGTTTGTTTTAAAAATCAGCTAATAAACACAGCTATCAATAAATATACAACATATCACAAGAAATTTATAGGAGCCATGTTATATGTAAATATGAAGAGTAACGATTCAAATCGCGTGTGGTGTCTCATTCAAATCTCCGCAGTAATATCGGTGACGTATCTCGGCTCAGGGGTTGTTAAGGGTGTTCCACGTACATTATGTTCCACATACACGTGTACGGATGTAATGGTATAAGAAAATTGCATTTCACATTTTTGATTTTGATTCGCATTCCATTTTTTTTCTTACTTAATCTCTGTTTGAGCAATTGATATTTTGTTCGATTTATTATTTCGAAAATAAAGCGAATCGAGTTTATTTTTTTAGTTGAGATGGAAGAAGATATCCTAATCAATATGTTTGCATAAATCTCTTATAGGAAAATGGTCTAATATAGCGGTAAACGGTTTTGGGGGTACATACACCGCGCATGATTAAATCTGACTCCATGATGGTTAAGACGTTTATTAATCAACAAAATCTTAAAAATATAACAATGACAATTGTGCAAATGATTAGTAGACTCGTCGATCGCGTCAGTTTCGATATGGTGAAACGTGGACACGATACGATGACTGCTGATGATGATACGCCGATTCCCCAGTCGGCGTGTATAAGGTATCTGATGTCAGCTGTGGACACCGATATCCGATTTTACGTCAGCTATGGCGAAGATCCAGGCCTTCGCGTACTGACGATTCGCAAGAGAACGAATATGGCGATCGCGTCGTCTTCAGTGCGTAGAAGTGATGACGTCGATCTGCCCGTCTCTGCGTCGAAGATAATTTGGTCTAAAATGGGCCAATGATGTCCGATGAGGTGAAGGGCGACGGCTTCGTTGACAATATGCGACTTACGTGAAGAAGAGCTCAGGGCGTAAGTTCGGTGGTGCAGATGCTGCCTTGGCGGATGCCTAAGGACAGCTGGCAGTCTCAGTCGGAGAGAGCGTGTTAATTCCCGACGAGCGTAACTAGCTCGTCGGTATCTTCGATGATACACTTGGGTTTCAGCAGTAAACCCGGACTCTGGCGAAAAACAATTTTGCACGGGTATTTAACCCGTGGATCAACTACCCCCGTTTTGGTCTCCAGGCATGGGCAGCCAATGATTCGTCGGGGCAGTGTCCAAAATGGCGTATTAGGGGCGGTTCTTCAATTTCCTAGAATAATGCATTTCAGGATGGTCCCACGTCCATAAATCTTTGTGATGAATGTCCTGGTGTTTGATTTGTGGGCCACCTGCATTACTCTAGTTTTACATGGTGGTCTTGGCATTCCTCGGTAGCCAATATATTGTATGGTTCTTCTTTCTTCAACGAAGACAATAGCCGTTGACCGCCCCGGAGATTCTTTGTTTTGAATTACTTTATGAGACAAAGGACGCCCTGTCCTTTCTTCTTCCGCGTACTCTATTGTTGCATTAAATAATGCTGGCTTCCGGAATGTTCTCGAGTTTTAACTTTTTGTCACATCTGCACAATGTGGGTGGCTTTTACATACATAAAATCATCTTATAATAAACGCGAATCATGACCGCTACACGGTGAATACAAATTCACTTCGCCAAAAAAATAATTTGGTTCAAAACGGCGCCGGCACTCAGATGCAGAATCGTGTTTAGACCCGCCGCATTGAAAGGGTTAATAATAAAAACAATGAAAGTGTCACGTAAATGCACGTTGTTCATAAAGATCAATTATACAGTTAAAATATTTAAAAAAATATAATTTGATATGCCTTCTGATGAATAATTAAAGTATACATACTTTTAATACATTAGAAATTTAAATATTTTTTTAATTATAGTCAGAATCCTACCTTTTTAGCTGTTATTATTTCAATGAGTATGTTCTTCTCTATTCACTGTCACAATGTGAAATAAGGTATTCTATATTATTGTAGATAATATTACAATCTATTGATAAGAACAAATTGATAAATGTAATATCAAATAAATAAAATCCCCGAATATTTATCTTTATAACATACAGAAGACAATAGTTATATAATATATATGATTAAGAGACTAAACCAAAGGTTATTAGTATTAAGAATCGTAAATGCGCGTTGAATTTACAGTTCTGAAAGATGTTTTATTATTTTTTTACGTTAAATAATATAATTTATCTATTCGACGTCAATATCTTATGTAATTTTATTAAGAATGACGTCAGTGATACAAATATATATATATGAAAGTTATGCTGAAAATAGAAATCTCGCATCACTTTCGCCTGATATACATATCGAATGATGTGTTTGCTCTTAGGGGCAAGTCCAGCCTCTGCTTTGTGGCAGTCGATATCCTCCCCAACCGTGTCACGATACTCATCAACTATCAAATTGTGTCCTTTGTCCTGCCCCATACTAAAACGATCACTATCACCATACCGTTGTCCACCATCCGTTGTTTGATTACAATACGACGACAGATATAAATCTCCTCGTTCGCATTTACATATACATTTTTTTAAACACGTAATGTTAAAACTTAAATTTTATTCTATATGCTATGGGTCTATTTTATTATTAATGACATTCTACAATTAAATATGATTTCAGATTATTAAAGCGTTATCCTTGGAAATTAATTATAGAGAAATTCATGACTGAGCAACGTGTTAAAATAATCGAATTCTATATAGAAAATAAACGATCGATTGTGCTAACGCAAAGAGCCTACACACCTCATTTTGGGGTCAGAAAACCACCACATAAATAAACTATACTTCGTTTATTTCGGCGGTTTCAAATTTAGGGGTCTATGAGTGTTTTACCACGTGCTGGAAGGGTACAGGACAACATTTAGCGTGTA
This sequence comes from Philopotamus ludificatus, assembly GCA_022495035.1. NCBI lineage: Eukaryota > Metazoa > Arthropoda > Insecta > Trichoptera > Philopotamidae > Philopotamus > Philopotamus ludificatus. The sequence continues at coordinate 51,946 of JAGXCT010034251.1, forward strand.
CACCGAAGCATTAAAGAAGAGCCTTCAATGTCAACTCGAAGAGCGGTCCCAGCAGTTGGAGATGTCCCGAACCTCGCTTCAGAGGATTCAAAGGATGCTGCGTGTCTATCTGTATAAGATACAGCTATTGCAGGAACTGAAGCCATCGGATTATTGGAATAGATTAGCGTTTGCTGTCTAGATCTTATAATTGACAAGGCAAGAAGCTGATTTCATTCACAATTTCATTATGGGCGACGAGGTCCATTTCTACCTAAACGGATTTGTTAACAAACAAAATATGCGATTCTGGGGGACCAGCAGAAAACCCACTGGCGAAAAGTATCGAGAAATGCTGGAGAATTTCGTACGTCCTGCAGTTTTAGACACACCAGAGATATGGTGATAGCAGATGGTGCTACTGTTCATACAGCTTGCCTGATAACTAAACACTTAAGGCAAATTTTTGGAAGAAGGATAATTTCGCGAAATTCTGAAATTACTTTTTAAAAAAATAAAGATGAAATAATAGACGTAAAATTAACGTATAATATCTAAATTATGTGCTAAAGAAATCCGTTATAAATAATAATTTAATGAATTTCTTGGGAAATCTATCGGAAAATTTGTGAAGCTTTTTTCATAAAATTTTCTCTGAAAATAATATAAAGCATTCATTCGAAATACAAAGATGGCGCTTAATCAATTATTTAATATCGTATAAGATTTAATATTTTTTTAAGATGATACGTAAAATAATATGTATTATGATTATTATTAAATTATACATGAATAATTATTTTATTTGAACGCAATTTTTTATTAGATATTATCTGAATAAATAAGACGTATAAATTAATAGATAGAAATAGTATAGCATATCTTTAATCTTAATTAAAAAATAAGATTGATGGATTATAATCGATCATGATTAAATTCTGCTTATATGATATATCTATTTATGGATTGATCGTTTGTTTTATCATTCTTATTGAATATGAATATATTATTTTATTGTAAATCTATTATTATTTGTAAAATATATTTTTGAACGAAATGTGGAGAGCCACTGGCTAAAGCCATGCGCTCTACGTGCTACGGTCTCGCTTGTTGCTACGAGTCTCTACGCCACTATTCGTCAGTAACTCGGCAAAGCTTTCGGGCGCGAAACCCTCCTGCTTTAACCCTTTCGATCTTACTCAACACGTAGATATTCAATAAAAATATATATTATCGACAATAAAAAACCATCAAATCTCTTCAATAAATAGTAATAGAATTTATCTGATTAATAAAAATAATAATCTATAGTGGATTTTAATTTATTTTATTTAAAATGTAGTGAAATGTAATGCTGTATATTATATTTAGGTAAGATTTATTTTTTTATTAACATTTGATATTTTGATTAATTATTTTTTTATTTATTTGTCGCTGAGTCGATTGCACGTCGGCATCTACTTACGCTCTCGTCTTTCTCAATTCAACAAGTTGTCTACGGCCAAATAGCCAAGTGTCTGCAACTAACTTTTAACCAACTCCCAACTCTGTCCGGAAGCTCATTTTTCATTTTCTCTGAAGTCTCAAGACAAATGCGAACAATGGCTCGAGAAGGAAATTGAGTTTCTTTTGTAGCAGCCCCCCGTCTCGTGCTAATTTTCCAGCGGAAAATTTTATGACATGTTAAATATCTATAGTCATAACTTTGCACGGACGTGTAAAAAAGTATTGTGTTGCGCTGAAAAAAAAAACGTAGCTCGTTTCGCTTTGAGGTTTCACTGTATAAATTTTTCATCATATCTCGGCTCTACATAAAAGCTTCTGCCATTCGAATAATGGATCTTCTTTTATTTCCCAGAATAAAATATCCATTTTTAGATATTTTGCATAAAGCTCTTAATATTTCCATTTTGGAGGTAGATTCGTGTGTTTCAAATGATGCATTTGCATTGAAAATATTATGTTTAAATTTATTAGTTCAATTTAAAATATATATTTATATATTTCTGACAATAATTTTCCGACAAATATCACGGAAAATATGGAAAATTCTCACATGCACGTGGTTGTAATCCTCACAGATCCCCCAACAAAGGAAACTTGCATCCGTCACAAAGGGGACCAGTGTTTGTTCGGCAAACTGTGGATGCTGTTTGCACTGTCGCCATTCTTCCGGCCCGCACTAAGCCCATGTACCATTTCTATACCCAGGGCTGTGCCAAGACTGTTGCGGCATGTCTGATCTCTGTCCCTGGTCAATCAGGCCCGTGTACTTAAAAGGCAATGACCTATATGGTCCGGCCGATTACACCGGCTGGATAATTCGTCTACAGTTGACTGAAGGCCTTGCTCCACTCCGGCTTGTGGTAGTGCAGTGTAAGATAACAAGAAAGCTATAAAAAAATATTATAATTTAATCTCACGAATCTATTCTCATCCGTTAAACTTTTTCCAACGTAAGTTTAACGCTTCCCGTTCGGCTTATCGTCGTAATTGATTATACGTGACGCTGGCGTCGGATTGATTCTCAGCGTCAGTCTTCGGTGATTGGCAACCGTTGGGTTGGGTGCCGAGGCCTAGCAGCCGATGATTGGTTATTTCCGGTGCGGTTCCGCCGCCAGCGTTTCCAACGTCCGGTTACTCTTTGTAGGCGCCTCCATTGGAAATTGGAACAAATAGGCAACTTAGGAAATTAAACAGCGTTTTCTTGCTCCTTCGATGAAACACCTCGTCCACCTCCGACCGGGGCCCTTCAATCCAATGAAATAAAAAATATAAACGGAAATGGGACTTGAAATATAAATATTAATCGATACGTAATAATATATAAGTATAATTATTACATTTGAGGTAAATAAATTAATAATTATTTTCGATCACTCTCTTGTAAAATTGGTTTAATAAATGAACCCAATTGTTTTTATTTCATAGTGATTATAATCTGAAGGTAGAATATCTAGTAAATAAGATGGATGCTGAAGTACTTATAAATCTTGGCTGTAAATCCGAATCACACTCTATCTCAATTACCTCCATTTGCATTTAAATATATACTGATTCTATATTTATTGAATAAATCAAAGAGAAAAAAGAATATCTTTTCGAATAATTCAAAATCAGCAAATAGTTTTTAATTTATTAATAATGCTTAATAAAATATTTGCATATTTTTATGCGTTACAATTTCACCTAAGTTTAATGTAATTAATATAAATATTATATTAACAGATAATATCGAACGATATTATATTAATAATCGGACACATAAGTGTAATAATCCATTTTTTATTCCTCATTAACACATTGCCTACGGGGGACGTGGATTCCACGTCAAAAGCGTATTTGAGTAGTCCGGGGCGCGCATAACACACGCTAGCAGACACTAGGCGTTTGATCGGCTGTAACTTATACAACAGTCTTTTAGATATTTTTTGGTCAGATATCAGGAGGAGAATTTCGCCAAAGTCGGCTAGTGCATATAAAACCATTCATTCGAAATATTCTAGTTATTGAGTGTGAATAATTTAAGAATTTATTGATTTATTTGATGTTTTTTTTCAAATATGTTCTCATTGGTAGGATTTTTTTTATTTTTGATGAATAATTCTTACCGGTGTGATATAGTCATTGTTCTCTTTAATTTATAACGTTCCTTAACATTCGGAGTTTTTAAAAACAACTGTTTTGGATAATAAGAATTATGGCCTGTCCAGCGACCCAAGGGCTTAAGACCCTGAAATTTCAATCACACAAACATTCGATATGAATAATTAAAATATTTAAAATTCAACATTTGAAAGACCATTTTTAAACCATGTTTTATAAAAAAAAATCAATTACGCCCGTTCCCGAAATGTTTAGTGACTCCTGCTTTCGGGTTTAATTTTTTTTTAATATCCAGCAAATGTTGAAGTTCAATTATTAATTTAACTTATTATTTTTTTTTGTAAAAGACGACGTTAAAATAATCAAATATTATGGAGATATAGACAGAATTGCCGAAGTTGCTTTGGAGATTGTGAAAAGCGCTAGCACAAGATGTATCAAAAAGTACATCATATGTTAAACATAATGCGTTGTAAGAGTGTAAGTCCATTTATTCATGGTTTATTTATGAAATAAATAAATATATAAGAAAAATAAAGTCGGCATCACTGAAAAAGCCATGGAGATCGTAAAAAGCGCTAGCACAAGTTGTACACACAATCATCTTGGAGAACAACAATTTTTTTTTCGAGAAATAGTCTGCGTTTTTATTTTATCAACTCTATATATTTTTAAATAATTAAAAAACAAATACGCAATAACTTTATTACACTCTGACATGTTAAAAACTAATTAATTACCGGTTTTTGTAACAAAATCGAGTAGTATTGATAATAATATATAGATAATACGGCGAGAAATGATATAATAATAAAATACAGGGAGAAAAAACATCGCGACCGTGGCAACAGAAGCGAATATCGTTTTTTTATTTATTTTTTCGAAATTTGGGACAGTAAAGGTCAATGATTATTTATAATATTTATATTTTAGACTATTATAGATTAATACAAAAAGTTTGTGACATATTAACAAAAAAAATCCTAGTATCGGCTGGTCTAGGTTAATCTAAAAAAATGATTTTCAGAATTTAGTATGTTTCGAGATGTCGCATTTCATGAATTATGAGAAAAATATCATACTTTAAGCTATTTTTTCTGTGATAACTACAATGTGAAATATTTTTTTTCTGTAGAAAATTTATATAGGGTACTTAAAGAAAATATAGGCTGCAGTTATGTTTATACATTTTTTTTTTTATTTTGGTGGCGGTGATGTCATATTGACTATTCGGTGGTGACGGAAATGTTTCAAACAATTTAGAAGTGGAAATTTTGACTTAAAAAACACAACTTCGAAGTAAGAGGGCAGTAAAAGTGGAAAATGTAATGTTACAAATTTAAATTGGAGCCAATTCGACTAAATAAATTCTAGAAATAAGATATAATGTCGGATACTCTTGGTCTAGAGCAGCGATGAGCAACCTTTTTTAACAACTGGCCAGCTACAAATTTAAAAATGTTGTGCATGTAAGAAACTTATGATAATACTAACTCTGAATAAAAACACCTCGTATAAAAAATACAGAAATAAAACACACCGATCTGTCTTGGCGGCTTGAAACCATCCGCGTAGTCCGAAGGGGGTCTATTTATAATGGAAAATTACTTCAAGCATTTCATACGTACGGATATTGATGATATTTTTCTAAGATATGGATTATTTGAAGAATAATTATAGTTATTTAAAATTTGAACGATGTTTTGAATTTTTCTAGTAATTCATATGACGCGTAAATGTCTGAGGACATGCCGCCGGTAGACCGACCGCCAAATTCTCGCGGCACGTGTCACTAGTATACGTTTCAATCGCTCTTGCTACATCGTACTGGATGCGAGCGAGAAAAACATTGGCTACAAAACGTGGCTACAGAGCAAGTATCGTGGTTTTTATTTTTTTTCGCAATTGTGGACAATAAAGTGCAATGATTACTTATAATATTTACTTTTAAGACAAATAAAATAAGTTTGTGATATATAAGAGTTATATTAACCCTTTCAAGTCTGATCACTGTTGGTCGAATCTCCGTTCTACTCTCATTAATTTTATTCTACATATATAAAAAAATGATATGATATCTTATTCAATAAAAGGCATTTTATAAATAAAAAATCTTTTAGGCTTATACGCTTGGCCCTTTTCCACTCTTTCCACGGTTAAAAGAGTTATTCGAGATAAATTAAAACTTGCGGTCCCTAAATAGGCATGGCTAGGTTAATAGAAATACTATTAAAAAACGGCGAAAGTATACGAATACACCTATGGTACTATGAGGCTGCGGGACACTGTAGGAATTTAAGGCCGCGGGCTGCTCGCCTCTGGTCTAGAGAGCTAGAACTTTTAAAAATAATTAGCAAGATTTATAAACAGATATGGGTAGATAACGCATCATTTAAGTAATAAAAGTAGATCTGTACGGATTTTATTGTGTCAAAAATTATTAAAATTAGGGGTAAATTCAACATTTCATTGACATCTTGTGACATGGGATGAGAAATAGATTATTCGAACCAACCAGCCGCAAAACAGTGGCTTTCTAAAGGGCAGGTAAGACTGACAACGCCAAAACTGAATCTAACTATCAAAAAGGTACCTTTTATCTTTATAGTGAGATTTTAAAGGTATTATTCGTTAGAAAAATCTTAAATAATGGCATTGTTCTATTGTGATAATCTGGAATGATAAAAATCAGAATACTCGATAGAGAATTTTTATATTTTTAACACGATAATATTAAAATAAAATTACTCGGAATAAATAAATGATATATATCTACCCGATCCGATTACTATATATTTAGATCAATTCAGCACTTTTTATAAGATCAAAATTGTAAGAAAATCGAAGATATTTAAAGTGGTATCTAAGAAATTAAATTACTAGAATTACTGAAGATAGTTGTGGCTATCGAAGGAGAATAAATAATTAATAATTGATATAGTAATATCGTCGGGTACAATCTGTACTTGAATAGCTCTTTTTTGCTTATTCATCACTGCTTATAATCAAGATTTGTTACCATTTGTTCCTAGACAACATCAAGTGCCCGATTTTACCACGAGCCGTAGTTGCGCCTTGAAGAATCCACAATATCCATGTCCCGCATCCTATTCATCGCTTTATGCAGAACCACTAGTTAGCATCTATTCATTCGCACAAGCGATTAAGGAAAGTCCCGGCAGTGCCGGGACTTGTCAGAGAAACCGCCGAATACTGCGTCCCGTCGGGACACGGCGGAAAACGTCGCTTGGTTCCCAATTGATTTTCTGCGGCTGTGGAGTTTCGCCCAAGTTTCTTTTTGTCTAATAAGACTGAAAGCCACGGAAGTTCTCCAGGAACTAAACAGGCGAAAGCCTCGAGCCCGTTAACAATGCTTCATTATAAAATCCTTTCATTGCTGGATATTAAAGCACTCACTCTTCGGTCTGGTAGACTCTGCAAATGTCTCGCCGTTTCAAAAGACCAGTTGACGAATCTATTCATATACCAAAGTGGAGGCTATACGCTTCTAATTGTGATCCCAATTGTATATAGACTGTGACGGTTCAATTTTTAATTTTTCAGACAATAAAAATGTATATAAAATAAAATTAATATTAAATCGTGTACTATCTAAACGGAGTCTTAGAACCTTATATTATCCGAACCTAATATTATGCAAGAACCGAAGGTTTTTGCGTAAGTAGGGGAAAGCACAACATTTTACATTTTTGGCAAAAAATTCGTTTTAATGTTATAGGATTAGTGAAAGTAAAATACAACTATATATATGCACTTTTCGCAGATCGTTTATGAACAGGGTGTGGAGCTTCGAGTCAAGCTAATCCATCACGAATCATATTTAAATATTCATCCATCTCTGCAGTTTCAAATTGCTTGGGTTGTTCAATTAATTCCTCTTCTTCTGAATAAAGATATTCTTTTTGCTCATTTCAAGTTCTCTTCCTCTAGATTTAAATTTAGGTCTTTGGTCATTTTAACTAAATCTTGAATAGCTACGTCAATCTCTTCAGTTGATAAACTACTCTTCTCAAATAATCGGGGGATAAGCTTATTCCATACATCATGATAGATATAGCAGCTTCACCCCAGGCATCGCCAATATTTTGTCTCAACAGATTTAAAAATGATAACTTCTTGCCTAAATGTATTTCGTAGGTAATACTTTTTAAATGTATCTATTACGCCTTAATCGTAAATAGTATTAATGCTCTTAAGCTAGATTTCAGAATGACAGATAATGATGTTTTAGGAACAATTTTTAGGGCTGTTTGGATGGTTTGATTTTGCAATCACCAGCAGCATTTCAACCAATTAAAAGTGTTATCTTTAGAGACCTTAAACCCCGGTAAAGATTTATCTTGTTGGGATATGTATGGCCAATCTGCCATTTTTTCCAATATAGGCTTATTTCATTCACATTAAAAATGTGTTCTTCTATGAATGTTCCCCTTTCCTTTGCAATTATTGTAAACTTCATCGATTCTGAGTTTTTTCTACGTGATTCATTATTCTAACTCTATCAGTTATAATTATTGTAAATGTAGAATCACTCTTTTAAATAAATAAAGCAGTGGTTAAGAGAACTAAACTAAAAAATACTTTTTTTAATTCAAGGATTGACTTTACATATATTTATGGACTACTTTAAGTATTGGTCCAGTGTTAATTGTCTAGTAACCCTTTTATTTTGTTCATAAATTAAAATTTAGCAAGCAATACAGTTTTTTTACGTCAAATACACCCTTTTGAAAATCAAATGCACCCTTTTGCAAATCAAATACACCCT
>JAGXCT010034252.1:9942-20508 GCA_022495035.1 Philopotamus ludificatus
CGATTCGTAAATGTCCATTCGAGCAAAGAATTGAAGCTGAAGAGAAGACGTCATGATATATTGAGGTAATTGATTTAAATAGTTTCAAGCCGTAGACACATGACGTTGAGGAGTCGTGTATCACGTAATGGTTTCTCTTCTTTAAATAAGAGGAGAAACCTTTGTAAGAGATTGTCCGAAAACTATCTTATTTAGACATGAGAATACACCACATGTTGATCTTACGTCGACCTTATCAAACGCCTTTTCTAAGCAGAACTAAGTAGATCAGAGACTGTTGAGCATCCAGGCCGGAATCCTTCTCTGGCCCATACTTTTTGACTTTTGAAAATTTTAATAAATCATGGAATTTCGAAGATTTTAACGAAAGGTTAAAAATATTTCGAAGGGTCTCTGATACCCGATATGTTATTTATCTTGAATAGCATTTAATGCACGTTTAAGGTAGATCTTGAATTTATTTTTCGTTTTTTTTTATTCAATTGAAATCCCTAATTCAAGTGCGATTACAATACTAAGATGGATCGCAGTAATTTTGAAAGAAAGTGGAACGGAAGCGGAGGGGGAATGGAGAGTCGCACAAGTGAAAGACTTAACTCTTTCGCTGGAGGCTTTAATGGAAATGCGCGCAAATCTTTCCCCCGTTCGGCGGCCGTAAGGACCGAGAAGAAAAAAATCTTTTGTGTACACGAGATGAGAGTTTTATTGAGGACTGACAAAATGACGGAAATAAATCCAATTGGGATTAGATACGTCCGCGCGTACCTTTAATGGCGTACGTTTTTTGAAACGTGGGACCCAAATCGCCGCCTTTGCCATTCATTCCGAAAATAAATGCGACAAAGTCTGTACATCCAAAGTCCCATTGTCTGGTTAGATTTGCATTTCCCCTTTTCATGCATACAAATCGTGTCCCCCACTTGCTGAAACTACACGCCGTCGCTATCTGCATAACATGTGATCCACAAGCAATGTATTAATACTGCAAAATATACATATTCATCGGATGATATTTCGATTTTAAGCGGTTGAGACCTAAGACGAGATAGGGCGCTGTATAAATCGAAAATAAAATCCAATCGCCTCTTTCGGATTTTCCACACACGTGACTCTATCTCCTCTTTATATAATCTACTAAGTTTCTCATTGTGCAACTCTGCACAGCTAAATCCCTCAATCACTCCTTTTCTAACGTAGCCCCCCCTTCCATTCTTTTTAAAGTGTCTTGGCCCAGAGAAGCCTTCAACCAAATCCCCCCCTCAGCCATCAGACTGCAGTCCGGCCCTGGTCGGAAAATATCCTCGCCCCCTAACTGTTCACCCCTCGTCCGCCTGACCCCTTAATCGGGGGATTTCCTAACCAGAACTCTGTGCCAACGAATAACGTGATTTGCATAACTATTAGCATTTTTGCACCCCTTGTTATTTAACGATTCACCAGCGTGGCCTTGTTATCACTTAGGTTTTTTTCGTAATAGAAAAATACGATTATCTCGCAGGGAATTAATTAAAACGGAATTAAAAATTGCTTTGTTAACCTTTTTGACGCCGGGGGCGGAAATTAGGCTGCCTTCTTCATCAGTCCCAAACATGATAAAATATACAATCCATAATTACACGTGTACTTAAAATAAACAACATTGCAAATGAAGCATTCTAAATTTGTATTAAATAATATTTAATATATACACAGTTTGATATTGCTGACGATAGGATTAGTTTGGATTGGTTTTTTATGGATTCTTTAAAAAAGTAATTTTACCCATTTAACTATATTGAATAGTAGAGTATTTTAGACTTGCTTCTGAAATTACTTAGTCAATAAATGCAAATAAAAAAATGCTATCTTTGTAAGTACAAGATATTACTATACTACAAGAATCTGATCTACATTTATAAGGACTTTGGTGATGATGGCGATTTTATTTCCAACAGGACATTGTACCTCAACCCCGCTGTGATATATTTACTTAAAAAATCTATCAAAAAGGCTGAAGAGTTTTCACTCGTTTTCAGAAATAGCTTAGATCGCTAGTTTGCAAAATTACAAAGCTAGAAAAAAAAAACGACATATTTCGTTGCCATAAACATTTTTTTATCTGCATTAAAGATCGCTGTTGAATCGATGGTTAATGACAAGACCGTCCATCAAGTCCATCAAATTAAGCTTATTCTGATTGTATGGATTCTGATTTTAAGTGATTTTCTGCTTCATACTGAAGTACGTAGGATCTCAAAAGGAAAAGTACTATCACGATTTATCTCTTTGCGACCAGAAATCATTTCTTTCTTCGATACTGATAATATGGCTTATGATTTTATTCACGGAGATAAGACAAGTCACAGCTTTTTACTTCCCAGGTGTAAACGCTTCCTCAAACAAATTTAAAATTATGCCAAATGCAGAGGACTTTAGGAACTCCTTTCTGCATCATTTTCTAAGTATTTTTCATCACTTGCTCATAAAATGTACTAGTGGGTCATCAATCCATTGGCAGGATTCAACGGTACACATCTGACACTAACAGATTAGGACATTTTAATACATATAAAAACGGCCCTGCACACTAAGCATCATTTTCTAATCTAGAGTTACTGGGCATTTTTAAGTCAAAACCTCGATTGGCTACAACAGTGATTAAATCTTTTTTGCCAATGGATCGTCGTATCATTACGTATTAAGGTTTTTCAGCACTCGTGAAAATTAAATTAAAAAAAAGGGGAGCAGTTAGAGATGGTAGATGATCAATTGCATCTTTCTTACTATGTTAATAAAATGTTAACATATTAACTAAGTCATTTTTATTTAATGTACCACGAAGAGATCTCATATCCGTTCTCCAAACCTGACTCAATTGGACTTCTTCTTTTGGAGATATCTTAAAGATAAAGTCTACGCTAGATAATCGACAAAAATGGAAGAATTAAAAGAAGCAATTGGGCTAGAATGCGCCACAATACCAAATGAAATGGTATTGTGGCGCATTCTTGCGGTATAAGATCATAATGGTTATAATTTTGAACATTTGTAGAAAGAGAGGTTATGCGTTTAATGTAGATTTTTCTGCAATTTAAATATTAATTATATGTGAATAAAAACTGAAGTTATAATCATTTAAACTGTGTATACAATTTTACTTACTTAATCAAATAACTTTACGGAGTTCTTAGTAATTAGTATTCTTATTAGTTTTAGATAAATCTGATACTTCAGATATAAACAGTCTACAAAATTAAACCTTTAGAATATCAAGCTAACATAAAAACGAACAAACGTTAACAGTAAATATTTTTTATAAATTAATACTAATAATAACATAATATGTTTCGTAGTTATTTTATTTTAAAAATTGGCATGCTGTAAAGCTACGCCAATAAAATCCCGCAATTTTTAATATATATAATTTATTTAATCAAAATTGACATAAATTATAATAGATTTGGTTGAGTCATTAATAACTTCCGATGCAGATAGACAGTTTCTATTGTTTGGATTTACTCGCAGTGAGTTACCCGATAAGATTATTTTAGTTTTTACTTGATAGATAAGTGACCTGACGGTCACTGGACAATTATTTAGTGTGGTGGACGTTACAGTGATGTAGTTTCGAGCCCTTAAAATGGAGAATCATAAAGTGAATGTGCGTCATGTGATGCTTTGGGAATTTAAACAAAGCACTAGTTCTAAAGCGATGGTAAAAGCCTGATAACCAATCGAGCAGTTAGAAATTGGTTTTTGAAATGTCTTTGAAAGATGAACTAATGAAATATTGGTAAAAAAAATCCACGTCAAACGACAAGGGAGTTGACAGAGAGTGACTCGAGAAAAAAATCTGGAGCTCAACTGGTCTATTTTACCACAACCACCCTACTTCCCAGATCTTGCTCCTACGGACTATCATCTTTTCTGTTTTTTAAAGAATTTTTTGAATGGAAAAATGATGAGCAAGTCAATCTGACACTCGATTCTTTCTTTCAGACCCACCAAATTTTATGTTTTACTTACATTTTCATAATTAATTAAATAACTCTAGCACATAATATTATAAAATATATTTAAGCATTAAACGTAAATGATTTATATTACAAAATGTATGATGTATTTCAGTTTTCCGGCTGTTCGCTGATAAATATAATCGTCTGGACGGTTTGTTTCGCAGCAATAAACAACATCCATATTTCTGCACAAATTGTCGAGGTAACACTGCACAACTAAAACAGTTTAAGCGCCAAACTTTAGCAGACGTTTCTATTGAAACTGTGTTTCTCGAAACCTGACAAGAAATTTCGCGCAAAGTTTTCCCGAGCGCAAACTCGAGACTCGGTTTTAATAATAAATCAAAAATCAGTACATTGGTAAAAACTTGAAATCGAAACGCAAAGTTCATCCTTTACTGTAAATATTTTACCAGGCGTGGCTAATTTTACCGATCGGTTTCAATCACTTGCATTCGATACCGACAAAACTTAGAGAAGGGAAACTGTTAACGGACAAACTGATGCTACTGACAGTTGAGTAAGATTATCTCGAAATTAGTTTGTGATTTAATTAAGAATATATTTTTCCCCATCCCAACTCATCTAGTAATTCCTACATTTTTATGTATTATTTAAAAAATAAATCGTTATTGATGTATTTAATATATAGTATACATATTTAAATTTTTATATAATTCTAGAATTATGCGTAAGAAAAAAGCTCCCCGCAGTTGATAATTCAATAAAAACTTTCTAAGACAAAAGTATATGGCTCCAAGACATTTATCTCGAAATTTAACCTAGTTAAAATATTCCTCGATAAAATATTAACTTGGAAAAAAAATATTACATAAAACCGCAATTTTCATTGTGTGCGAATTAAAATTATTTATGTATAGGGGAAGCGACTGAAAATGCCTTAAATTTAAATCCCACTATAATCTCAGACAGGAAATGAAACAATGGCCAAAGGGACGTTCAGTATATACCGAATATAATATTAATATCGCATAAATTACACGAAAAATAACAAAGATATCGCATTGAATACATGATTGATACTTACGGGTCAAATTACACGTCAATTAACTGAGCGTGGAAAACTTTTTCCGAAGCACGTCATCATGAACAGTCTCACTATTATTCTGACCGGATGTTATTATTATAATAATAATTGTTACAATTTTGGTTTAATATCAAAGTTTTTTAATGGATAAAACGTGTTCGCGTAGCTTCGACGTCGGAACGCGTGTCGGCATGCGCTTTTCCCGAGCGTTTCGTGAAAACTGATTTTCCCTCGCCGTGGGAAACTCGCGAGCAGAATACTTAGAATAGAATACTGCTTCTAAGCTTAAAGGAGTAAAGGATCGTCTAATTATTCTTATCGGCGGAAATGCATTTATGGAGTAATGTAAAAATATTCCAAGGATACTTGAGCTCCTTTGATGCAGGACAATGCGCCAGGTTATAACCTGGAACTTGAGACTCAATGCTGGTAATCTTAACTATTCTTATGACATCCACCTTACATTTTTCTTAAAGTTTTTTTATAGCAGAATCGTCTATGTATTAATCTTTTCTTTACATGTATTTCGTGTATTTAGAAAGGCGGATGCAATTATGACGAAAACTCAAAAAATTAAAAAATATGATGATATGTTTTTGAATAATATTATTATAAAGAATACAATTTAGCTAGTTATTAGTTTTTTCTAAATATTGTTGGATATATCTCATTATAGAATGACGAAATTGGCAAAGGATTTTTCAAGAGCTTATTAAATTATTTTTAAATAAAAATGTGATACGTTTTCAGGGTATTGAAAGCCATATATGAATCAATATAATATAACAAATACAATATTATTATTTGCTGATTAGCAATTAGTGCAGATATTATCCGTTTGATTATATGTAATAGAGAGGAGAGTGGTTAGTTAGAGGAGGGTAGAGATATGATTGTATGTAGCTAGGGTTGCCACATGTATTGAAACATACAATAACGTACAATCTAAGGGGTATGAATGTTTTTCCGCCGAGTTGCTTTTACAATATACAATATTACTAAAAATGACGATGTATGAATAAAAGTACATTCTTCGCGAGCAAAGATTTTCCCGAAGCGAATTCGTGAAAAATTCTCAGCAACACTGGTGAAAATGCGATAGATTTAGGTGTAGTGCATGCTCTCCATGAGTGTTGCCAGGGACGCGATGGCATAGCATCCGGTTGAATGGGTCCAGGTGTCGACCCGGAAGTCAAACACTCCCCCTTACATTTATTGTCGAACATCTAGAGGCGCCCGTCCAACTCTTCCGCCCCTCTGGCCCGGGCGACGAATTCAAAATTTATTCGCGTATGAAAAATCGCTTTATTATGGGTCAGTCGCTCCGGAAGTAGGATCCTGTTTGCGCTGTTTCTCGAGAAAAATAAATTTGCATTGTTTCGCCGTGGATCAGATATTGTAAAATCGTTTTTCTGGTAATGCGGAAAATGGTAGAATACGCCCGGAAAACTACCATTCGAATATATCGTGAAAAATCACAACTACAATGAAAAATTTTAAGCCGATCTTAGTATTATTTTAAGTCTTCCATATCGCCTATCTCTGCATTTATTATATTTTGGCTTAGTCGATCTGTTTAATTATTATGACAGATATTTTCGTTCTGAAAAAAAATCCTGTGGTAAAAGAACATAATATATAGATTTCTTTTAACTTTATCGCGGAAATTCGTTACATCATAAGACAAATAGACATAATGATCTGTGCTTGAATAATTAAAGAATATATAATATTTATTCAGAGTACAATGAACTCAATTAAGGATCATGGTTTTCTGGAATAAAAGGATTTTCACATATTGCAAAATAATTTTGCATTAATTAACAGTTTAATAACTATGAACACTGTGACTCAGTAAATACTTCACTAAATAATTTTCTAATTATATATTATCGTATTTAGATTAAACAAAAGGGATAAAGTTTTTCTTTGGTTAGGCCAGGGAATTTAGGGAATTCATGCAAAATCATCATATTCCACTTGATTTAATTAATTAATTTTCAACAGACAAGGCAATAGGTAGACAGATATTTCCAGAAGACATTTGTAAAGTTATGGAACTGGTAGTTCATTAGGATAAAGATTATCATCACTATTATAGCTAAAGCTCTGAGAAATCGTCTTTTTATTTGAAATGGAGAGAAACAAGAACTTCTCCTGCAAAACAAGATACGTTGGCTTTAAGAGGAAAGTTTAAAAAACTACTTCCTTATTAAGAAAAAATTAAATAATTTTTTTTTTTACAGAAAAGGATGTTCACTATTCAGAACTAGCGGATAAACGAATTTAAAAAAATATACTTCATGGTAGACGTTATGTTTCATTTAAATCATAAAATAGGAGAAAAAGGGGGAAGACGAAAACACACGTTTTTCAATGTAAGTAGATATTTCATTCAAAAAAATATTCAACTTTGCTGAAAATTTTGAGAGAAAATATTTTATTAATTTTCCCATTTCCATGCAATTAATTCAATGATTAACATTTGCTATTTTGAAACAACAATTTTAAACGCTAGGACTGTAGAAAATTTTTTTTTTTTCTTTAATATTGTCATTTCCATTTTGAAATACAATTAAAGAATTATGGAGTTAAAAATTTGTACGTTCCAATGCCGATAAAAAATGGAGTAAAATAAATGTGATCTTGAATCATAGCACAAATGGACTTTGATAGACATAAGAATAATGTAGACATGATAATTTTTGAACACTGATTAGTTAGAATAGAATTTCTTCACTAGTTTTTCTTCATTTGGCTCTACATATTTATACGAACAACCTATATCAAGCATGAGCTTGAATAAAAGTAAAATTAGAAATCAACAACATGTAAAGGTTTGATAAACGTGGTAAATTATTGGTATTCTCTGCTTGATGATTTTTGGTAGTGATGGCACTCGTGATGGTCTATTACTAAGTGTATCTGCAGAGGAGTACTCCTCCAATGATTCCGACGAGAAGCCGGCTGAGGGTTATTGAGCTGTCGAGAGTGTTGAGGGCCATTTTCTGGAGACCAGAACGGCAGTGTCAGCTAGCCTTGTTAATTGGTTAGTCGATGGCGGCATCCGTGTGTCGCGCAACAAGATGGCGACTACATCTTAAGCGAAATACGGGAACGTTTCAACGTTTCGACTGCCGGAGACAGAGAGAGAGAGAGAGAGGGGTTGACCACTCGCGTGATGCCTTGGCAGAGGTACTGATGATAATTTTCTTGAAGGGGATTGCGCTATATGTCACTCATTATCTCGCATGTGGTAGTACAACCCCTACAAACATATTATGTCTGACTTAATGATAAAAATAAGATTATTATAAGGTATGATATTTAGTTTTTTTTCAGAGTACTTAGTTTAAACCGACTTTAACGGTTTCTTGAAAAGATATTTCCCTTTCAAGAGAAATCTAAATCGATTAAAAATAACCCTGCTCTTAATCCGATCGAGATCTGCGTTTAATTATTAAAAGAAATACATATTAACGATTTAATAGCGTTAAAAACCAGAAGAATTTTATTAGAGATATGTTGAAGAGTATAATAATTAAAGAATTTGTCTTCGAGATCAATGGTTTATTTATTTTATTATAATTTGAGGATAGATTGATTGACATGGATGACTGAATAAATCAAAAGCGCCATGCATCCATATAAAAGTTCGACAGAGATTTTAAACATACGGGGGCAATGAGTCTCTCACACTTTCATTCCTCCCTAGCCATTTATTCATCATTTCCAGAATTTATAGATTTTTTTGGAAGGATAACCTATGCGAGTACTAAATTAGTTTATTTGTGGTTAACTTATATTACCAAAACTGATGTATGAATTTAATTATAGAATAAAAATCTAGTAATTTTTTCATGTCCTTTTGTATTTTGTTTAAGTATCATTATATGGTTATGGATAAGGATTGCTTGACTATGGAGGATAGGGTAGAGTTAGCAATAAATATACCATATCTTCCGACGTCAGAGGGCAAAACAAAACTTCTGGCATGTCGTTGCTAATTGCTCTCAGACTCCCCTGTCTATTCGCACTTTCGCAGGGCACTGGAGCCATCTTCATCATCGTCATCGTCATCACAGCGGCTGTCATCCCACATTGTGGTAATTAAGTGAGTTAACACGGGCTCGTTGTCATCCCGGTTTATAAAATCAAAGAGGTACCGTTGTACCCCTCGGTCCTAGGGGAACCATAAATCACTAAGCAACCCTTCCTATCGCGTCCCAAAGCTCTTTGTCTGCACTCGCAACCACCACTGTGTCTTATGTTATGCTACAATCTCGACAATTTGGAATTGGACAGCAACCAAATATCCATTTCTGAAAATGATTACTGAAATATAATAATCGGAAAAGTCATATTTTCCTGTCCAATAAGCGATAAATTGTATTAGATCTTTCGTCCCGAAAAGAAGCTATAAACTACTGAGGACACTTTGATTAAATGATTATTTATATACAACGATACGTCTTGTCGTTTCTTATCCCATCAATGTGATGCAGGGGACGTTCCAAGTGAACCCTTTATGTCTTGCCCTTGTTATTAGGGGTTGGGTACAAGGGTAGGGGGGTGAGAAATCCTAAAATAAGGGCAAACGTCCGAAATACACAAAGGTCGAGAGTTAAATACGAGGGAATATTGCTGGACCGAATGGCACAGACATTATAAAGCAATTTAAAGAAACACGAATTGTCCAAAATGCCGTTTCTGAATAAGCAAATATAATACGATGCAATAAAATTTTATTTTTTCATTCGAACACAACCATTTGCATTTTAAATATTTATATGTAAAATGGATTAGCTTTCAGGAGTATCAAAATATTTATCTGTTTTAATTTTTTGCATTTGTAATTTATAAATTTTACTTTTTTTAGAATAATATCAAAACGCTTATATAATTGTAAAATATTTTAAAAGCTTAGGCATCTAGAATATTTCAAATTTAAATAGTTTATTAAGTTTAGTATTTTTAATGATGATTAAGAAGGTGATTTACGATTATTTAAAAGTTGGATTTTTGTAAAAATTCCTATAAAAAATTGTTATTGTTTTTAAAAAGATTATTCTAAGAATAAAAATGGTTATTCATTAAATACTTCATATTTATGTTGATATTTTAAATTTTTCGACCGATCAATAAGACGCGAAAGTGTCACGCACTCTCGGCGATGTCTCGCCGCAGACTAAGCTCTCACAGCACGTTTTACTCGCACTAGGCACATCGTAGCGAACGCGAGCGAGAAAAAACATACGCGCGTATATTTTTTCTTAATTCCAGATAATTAAGGCACAATGATTATTTATAATATTTGTTCTTCAGACTTCATTAGATAAACACAAAAAGGTTGCGACATGTAAGATTTATATTAACACTTAATGAGCCGTTCACGCCTTTTGGCGTGATTTTGTCTCCAAGCGTTATGAGCCGTTCACGCCTTTTGGCGTGAGAGCCATATTTGGCATTTTTTTTTCTGATAACGATGCACAATGCAATTCTACTATTTGACCACAGATGGAT